>JAVSBS010012292.1:69268-110525 GCA_033124195.1 Coracias cyanogaster
GTAATTTTTTCCCCTATCTGTAATCCCTGTCTTCACCTGAAAAACAATATGCAGAGATGTGTTTTCCAAGCTTAAATTAATACTGATACATATCCATGTTATGCATTTAGAGATGTGACCACATGTCACATCATCAGACTGGCTGGTGACTAGTGTGCATTTAGAGTGTCAGTTGGGAACAGAAGCTTTCATACCTTCCAGCCGCAGGGTGACTCTTGGGTCTAAGTAGTGGCTGGTTGTCTGACACCTTTCTGCAGCATGCTGCAGGTAAGGGGAAGGTTTGTCTTTAAAGCCCTTTCAAACCTTCCCCCCTGTACATTCCATTGATTAGTAAAAGCACGATTTATACCCTAAACCTACACTTTTTCTGCTTGCAGCATGACAAATGCTAAAGCAAATCTCTTTCATAAAGACAGTGCCCCTAGTCCTACACTACCTGCTTGATCAACATCCTCAGCTCAGGCTGTTAAAAATCAAGATAAAACCACTGTGCATCAGCATCTGCAAAATGAACATTAAGACTACTATCAAAATCCAGGACATGGACAGTTTATATTAATGACAAACTTTTTCAATTACTCTAAGCAATTCCCAATGTATAAATGTAAATCAGATTAATATTTAAGCCAAAGTTCTGAGGTACCAATATACAATTAAACAGAAAGGCGGGAGGGGGTGGGGGGAGGATGTTTTCCTTCTGTTGTCTACTGCAATGAAATACTAAGTGTCCTCAAACCACTGCTTAATGACATAAACTGGAAATGAAGTAGCTGAACGAACCTCCTATATGGACATGTTCTGCCAACAACCATTCCAGTGCCAGCAATAAATTCCCAGACTAAACAGTTTAAATTTGGCATTCTCATTTGTGATGCTGTACTTATGCTACACTCACAAGACTGATTCTCTGAATTCAAAGTTTTCTAGCAAATGAATTATTAGAAATATGAAATTTTGGATGGCAGTCATATGTCTACAGCAAATTAATCTGGTATTTGAACAAAACACTGTCCTTATCAAGAGAAATTTGTGGTGGTTTGAACAATAATAGCTACAGTCAGGTCAGCCAGGTTTCCACTCTAATTCCTACTTTCAGTAGACTAAATCCAATGCTGACTGGAGCCTGACAACCACCGCTCAAATGAGACAAGATGCTTTTTTTAGTAACCAATGGAAATACAATGTTTTTGTATGAAACCTTTATAATTTTTTTTCTGAATTTCACCTGACTTTAAAAAAGAAATGAAATCTCACTCTTGTATAAATAAAATGGTTTTAAATTTAAATTGGAGTTTATCCAAAAGCCAGTTCAGAGTTATTTAGGTGTCCTGACAATGAAAAAGGAAGAAGTGTGAGTATTTGAAAAAGGACTGCAAAGTGAAACAAACAGAAAAACTTTTACAAGCATTTTTAAGTGTGGACTTAATATACATGTGTACCCGCTGGATTGACACAATGGACCCTAACGGCGCCTTCAGGTTCCTTTCATACTTCCATTATTCACTCTACAGTCAGAGTACAAAAGACAACATTTTTCGGAAAAGGCCTATATTTTTGCAAACAGCTGCATGTAGACACTGACACAGGCAATGTTATCATATGACTGTCCCAACAGAAAAGTGTGCTCATTTAATGGAAGCATTTAGTATCTGGATGTAAGGTCATCCATGGGTTATCATGGGATGCAAGTAAGAACACTATTTGGTCCAGGGCTGTAAAACCTTTAGCTGACAGATTCCATAACCAAAAATATTGTAGTCTTGCCCTTTATTTCTTCACCTGCCAGTTTCCAAAGACTATTCAGACTATGAAAATGTTCCTTCCATAAATAAGCTCATTTTCTGTTAGAAATAATGAAGGATGTTTTGGATTTATTGAGCAATTTTATCTGATTTATGAAAAGCACTTTTGTCCACTCTTTACTAGTACAAGTAAGTGTACTGTACTGGGAATACTGAGCTAATGCCCTCGAGGAAGACCATGTGACTGCAATTATTTATGAATTAACATGTCACAGATTTGAGGCTTTGAGAGAAACACATTTCCCAGCTGCACATTTGTGACTTCTGAGTTTGTAAATGGAACAGATGAAATAATGACTTGCTCTTCCTCTCTGTTCCTGTATATATTGGTTAGTTTACTTGCTGGATATGTAAAGACAGGTAGGAATACTTATGTGGATATTTATCATTCACAGAGAATATAAATTAAACATGCCATTACTTCATCTGTTATGACAATAAACACTTGATGTCAGACTGTATTTCTCTACAAGTGATATTATCACTGGTTTTAATACATCGTTTACCTTTAGAGATACAAAAATAATTTCTGAATGTTAATGCTGTTTAAAGCCAACACAATGCAGGAGTAAACCCCTACAACTAAAGAGTGAACTGCTTTATAAAGCACAGTAACATGTGCTTAGTTAATGCTTTAACTTGATTTGTACTTTGGGAGCCAAACAATAATTTGACTGATATTATTAGATACATACTTGCTTGGTTTGTCCTGCACACTTAAAAGTCAAGCTGAAATCAAACTCAGATGTCTTAATCAATAGCACAAATAGAAAGGCAAGAAATATATGTAGAATACATATGGTTTTCCTGTTAGATATAAAGTGTAGCTGATACACATACGTGCGTGTATTTGCTAGCTGACTATGTAAATTGAGATGAAAGCCCATTTTCAAGCATGACCTGTGATAAACAAATGCATATAAATAAACAATAAACCAAGATAACACTAGAATAACATCAATTAAAACAATTACAACGACTTCTAGTCATCATGAAGTATTGTTTCAGTTCCATCTTAAAACAGGAAAAGCTCCCAATTGTTCTTAAATTCACTGGTAACTGATTCCACATTTGTGGAGCCTTGAAACAAAAAGCTTTTTATCCCTAGTTTGTATTCATTCTAGGGCATGGTAGTTCCACAACATGAATAGGGTGTAATATATAAGCTGCTTTAAGTGAAAGTAGCAGGATGAAACAGTGGACATCGATTGACACAATACTCTAATTGCTATTTTATATCCATATTTTAAAAGTAAGACTTTGCAAGGGAAAAAGAAGTCATATCTGAAGTTGACACAACTGGTAAGTTGAAAGTGCAATTCCCAACTATGAAATGTTACACAGCATTTGATAGTATGCCAGATATACATGCATAAGTATAGAAAAATAAAAACACCCCACAATAGAATATGATGTAGAAAAGAGACTTGGAATTCTGTTAATCAGCCTGTGCTATTAATCAGAATACTAAAACTGCCTCTTCATTCCTGTTTGCAAACAGCAGAGTATAGAATAATTTTAAAGTTAAATTAATATATATATATTAAAAATGTACTTGTTTACTGTCACTTCTTTAAACACATAAAGAAACCATCAAAAAAGCTTTTCTGTCATTCAAACTCATTTGTTTTTCAGGTACTGATTTCCATGTTTTCCCTAGGTAAGTCCTCAGAAGTCGGGAGAACTATCTGGATTATGACATCAAAAGGGACAGGAGATTGGAAGCTATTTAGTGACAGGAGGGTGGGACATTTAAGTAATACTCTATAAAAGTGGGTTTTTTTCCATAAGTACTTACAGGACTTAAATTCCTGACAAATACATGAGAAAAAGGCTCAGTCCACCCTTTGAGAAAGAGTTCTAAAGACTGTCAGTTGCAAAGTTCCCTAGAAAGTCTTCATGAAAAAGGGGAAAGAGTATCAAGATTTCATATTGCTAAAGTTAAAAATAAAGATAAAAGTAAGAAAGCTCAGTGGCTATTGTTTCTCTATAAATCACAAGGCACTATAAAGGACAGAGTAAAAAAGGAGTAATTTTTACCCTTTTATAAAGGTCAGATTCAGGGGATTGCTGCAGTGCCACTGAACTCCTGAAAAAGAATATTCTGAGAACAGAAAAAAGAAGGGTGGCATGCCTGGAAAGGTGAGATGTCTGCATGAGAAAGGCATTTTGGAAAAGACCCTGCCACCCACAAAGTATTGCAGAAGAAAGTAGAAACACAAAGCTGTATCTGAGGCAAGCCATGAGTCCTGTGAACAGGCTGGAGGGGAGGCCTACGCTGTGCCCCCAGATGTTTCTCATTGCTGGTCCCCATAAGTGGGGCAGGCAGGATACTCCCTGCTCACCCTTTCACAGGCTTGTGGAAGAATCGTGTCTTGGCCAGAGCACCATGACAACTTGTTACCATTAAGCATCAGCCACTTCCCTCGGATCAATGGTGGAAGTGCAAAAATGGTACTTTACAAAAAGGGACCCACTGAGACAGAAGAAAAGTATCTATGTGTGTGGATTTATGAGCCTGGAGACTGTAAACCTGCTGGACCACAACATTGCAAATGGAGAAGGAGGACAGTAGGTCACACTTAATACTTCTGCAGAGATAGCTCACTTTCCAACCACTCTGAGCCCTACCTCCCATGCTGCTGTCTGCCACAATGCCCTTTTATTCTGGTTTCTTGCTAAGGATGAGGATTTTGAAATCTAACGCCATTTCTGTCCAAGATGTGAACCATGCTGTGTTTAACTCCCCAGCACCTGCAAAGGCACAGAAAACAACTGTGCTGGACGCCAAGCAATTTGGTCAGCCAAGCTGCCTGCTGTAGTTAAGGGTCCTGTTTCATCCTCCCTGTTAGGTACTTATACAAAAATCTTGTGTTTTCCTCTGTGAATACAGAAAAATCTCTGGAGGGAAAGCCAAAACACCAAGATCAAAAACTTGGCCCCAGTAAAAGTAAAAGGACCAGGCTGTACCCTTATTCTTACCTTATATATTGAGAAGGGTCTTTATAGGGGACCTGCATATTACTGATAGTCTTTTATCTAAACCCTGCACAAGATTAAGGACTCACAAATACAGAAAAAGGTTTATTTTGTTTTGTTCATTCTTCTTGAGTAAACAGATATGAAATATTTATGCATTACATCACGCAGTGAAGTAATAATTGTAGTAATGAAAAACATGGTCAAGTTTAAGTTCAGGCACATCTTTATGAGGCCATAGCGCCACAGTTAGGTTTCTGACTACTGAGAACCACTGATCAGAACTGGGTCATTCTCAGAATCCGCGCAGGAAGAGTAGAGAAAAAAAAAATCTGAGTTTTACAAAGGACAGATAGAAAAGTAGGAGGTTAATATAGCAGCCTCATGGGAGTAGAAGGGTGCGTGTGAGTGAAATAATGATATTCAGTCTGCAAGCTCTGTAGATTCACAACACTGAAGCATTGCAAGGCAGAACATTTAGTTGGAAGTTACACTTAATTTGGATATATTATACCTTAGTAGTTGGATACACCTGGAGTCCTAAAGTCCAACAAACTAAAATAAAAATAAATGAAATAAAATTAAAACAATCAGGTGGAGAAAGGTCACACAGTAGTGAAAAACTGGCAAAAAAAAAAAAGGTCAAATCTTGAGCCTAGCAACCACAGTTATGTACCTTTAAATTTTGCACCTGCATGAAAATCAATTTTTCTGAAACCAGGAATCAGAGGAATTGTCCAACCTAGATGAAGCACATCACCTAATGAGTTGCCAATTACAGGACAGCTTTTTGAAGTAACATGGTGTCTGTGTGTTAACGCCATTGGAAACTAGGATACCTCTGCAGAAAGCTTGAGCTGCTGCTGTGGCATTACAGCATTATAACATGGTCAGTCAATAATTATCTCTGATGGGTCTCAGAATGGCAGTTGTAACTGTCTCCAGTCTTGCTACTTTAGTGTCTTTATTGTTCACACAGTTCCTTCCCTAGTGCTATCTTATGATTGCTGATAGGAACCAAATGGGCTTGATACTCTTTGTCTATCTAGGAATTCTGTCCTTAATTAAACACAGTGGTTCTTCACAATGGAAGAAGGCAGAAAGTGAGAAGAATTCTCTGAAGTCTAAAACATTTATTTCCACTCACACAAAAGGAAACAAGATTTTTTTTTCTTGTTGCTGAAAAACTGTGTATGTTTTTTCAAAGAATCTGCTCCTGATATAGCAATCACATGTTACATTAAATAACCCAGAGCTAACAAGAGAAATTTTATTTTCAGTAGCAGTAGACTAGCCTTGAAATTTCAGCCAAATTCTTTAGTTAAGCTATTCCAAAGACAAATAATATGTCTTTTTTAAGTCTCACAGCAGGAAAAGTTATGTTCAGAAGCAAATGAATTTTTGAGAAAGGGCACCTGGGCACTTCTAGCCGTGAAACTAAGGCAAGAATAGCCCTCAGTGACTGCCATGGCTAGTAAAAAAAGGTTTCATTCCTTTCCTGGATGAAATAATTATTATCTCTACAAAGTGCCTAGCTTCTTAAAAGAGTGAAAGCTATCTACTTCTCCAAGATAAGAAGAGGCTGGTGACCAAGTAGCAGTAAGGGAAAGCTAGGATTAGAAACTCAAGCGGACTAATAGGTAGAAACAGTTGTGATAGAACCTCTGTAAGCCACAGCTAATTTGGGAGAGGATAAAGACACATATACTGGAAGATATAGGAGGGAAGTGAGGACTATAGTGGTCTTGATAGCTTCTAGCAACATGAGGTTCAGGCAGAAAGAATCAGCTCGATGGAAGACAGCTGAGGTGGAAATAAGGTCCAACCTTTACTTGATGCAGTCAGGTGTTTGATGGGTAATTCCAGGATTGTTAGGCACTGTTAGCACTAAGTTATCTGCTATAGACTAGGGTCCTGAGGCACTCATTTTAAGCCTTCTTAAAAGTCATAAAGCCTCCAGTTCTCTACCTCATTTTAAGTACTTGAAGGATGAGTGAAGGTTAGGAAAGCAGTTGCTCAAAACTCCCTCTAGAAGAGAAACACAATTCCTAAGAATACATGCTTTCAAAGGAAATTAAGACTCTGCCATTGGTTAGAGGAGGTTGAGGGAAACTTCCAGCAAACCTCTGATATGCATGGAAGACAGGTCTTGGCCTTTGTAGAGAACAGAAGTTTTAGTGGGATTGCAAGTTTCTAAGAAGAAAAATTTCGTCAAAGTAAACCTTAGAAGAAGGACATATTTCTGCGACTAGTTTATGGAATCAAAGTGGTGACACTTTGGTGAGTCTAAGGAAAAGTACTAGAAAGGGAAAGGGAATGAGTTAGCAAGGCAAGTGGAGCTAAACTGCTCTTGGTCCGTGACTCCTGAAGAGTAGAAACCAGTAAGTCAGCAAGACAAGGAGGACTTGGATTCAGGCACTTCACGTACCATCTTATCCTACTATAATGCTGACAGTCAAATCATGAGGACAGAGGGACAGACCAAGAATTTAACATAACAAAAGAAGATGTCTCGTAAAGGAACTAACTCCACTTTTTCATGCCCTCCTAAATTGAGATTTTTATTTTCTTGCTGGTTTGCTACCATTCAGATCATAACACATACAGAAAGACCAGGCTTAAGTAGATTATTTGACAGATATTTTTCAATTTCTCTGCCAACTAACTTGTTATGGCAGATAATGGTTTGCCTGAAAAACTGCTTTTTCAGGCCTCTGGCAGGAGCCACATTGAAATTGAGAGAGGTTAAAAGAAGTCAGCTGCCATTTTCACTCCCATTTTTTATGGAAATGGGCAACAGATTGGTGAAGACATTGTGAAGGCTCTAAAGCAATCACTCTTTCAATTTGTCCAATATTAGTTTCAATAAGAACTGAGAACAGAAACAATTGCCAGCAGCCCCTAGTTGATTTGTTAAGACTCACTCTTGTCCACTTCAAATCACCTTTGACATTTACGAGCTCAACTTTGCAAACATCATTTGAGTATTATTATTTTAGCTGATGCCTCTATTATGCCAGTGCCTAGGCTACCATAATGCTAGAAGTGATGTGTAGGTATCAAGAACACCATTGTTTCTTACGTCTCCACTTTGTGCTTTTGTAAACAGACTCAATACCTCCAGCAACACACATGCAAGGTATAGCAGTTTGCAAAGATTTATGTGTATATGTCCAAAGTGAATTTGGAAAAAGGGAGATACAGTTTGGCAGGCATTTACAATAAGACTAGCATATTGATAGTAAATTAGCTTTTCCCTCCACCTACATTCTCCTATGTAGAAGCCATCTTTGTAGAGCTCATAGGGCATAATAAGCAAATAAATGTTGATAGAAAACATTTGAATCACTTTAGGTTTGTACTCCTTGCAGTACGCAACAGGTTGCATGCAACTGTCCTCTGCAGAGTCACAGGAACAAGAAGAAAAATAAAACTATGCCAAACAAAAAACCAATGTTATTGACAAATATTCCTAGGACACAAATGCTTAGTCTGATTTACTCAGTATGATTCCAGCGCATGTAATTCAGGGGTTGGAAGGAAATGTCCATCTGGGTCCAATGATTTGAGAGATAGTGAGCAAGAAAGTGAGAGAGAAAATAATATCAATGTGGGATGGGTGATGCTCAGTAACCAGTGCAGATTCTTACAGAAAAGATGCCCCCCTGCCTGAAGCCAAAAATGTACAGCACGTGCATTCCACCTACTGTTTCCTGTAAGGCTGAAAAATCATTTGAACACAAATGAAAGAAGAGTGGAATGGGCAATGCTGAGGACCACATTTAAGAACTGAACTGCCATGTGGGTTTGGTAACATACTATACATCTGCAATGGATCCTGCACTGGGAAGCAGACACAGCCAGGCTGGCTTTAGCTACACGGGACCCCAGGCAGGTTACGGCACAGGCTATCCTAAATAGAAAGAGAATAAATACATGCAATGAAGGCAAGTTAGTATTTTCCTGAGGGTTTTCACACAACTGTGGGAGAAAAATAATCTTTTTAGGAATGCTCCTCTGTGAGGGGAAGCTTGACGATGACGGAGTTTAGCTGGACTGTGCAAAATTTCTATAGCATCTATAAGAAAATTCCATTTTAACTCCTTTCTATAAATCTTACATGCCTCATAAGTACCAAGTAACAATAAGCTTCAGGCATGCATACTTGGAGTTATGTTAACATAGGTTCTTCTTTGTGTGTTTAAAGAAATATTTTAAGGTTTCTCAAAATGCTGCAATGTAAAGAGTAAATAAATATGAAATGTGCAGTAAAAAATAGTAAAAGAAAAAGGTGAAGACATTTCCACACTTCTTCATTTGGGTGTAGAATAACACACACTCTAAAGAATAAACCATCAAATATCCTGTATCTTCAAGCCTTCTCTCAATGGTTGAAAGTAATGTACAAAATTTCTTACTGACTGCACTGTGGAAGGATCAATGCCACTAACACCTTGATATTTGCTACCACTTCCCATTTACTTTTCACTTGTGACTTTAAAATATAAGTGACAATGAAGCATTGTCTCTGTAGTATATAAATAGGAGCTTATTTCCTGCATTTACTCTGGTTTTCTTAGGGGAAAGGGGATTTACACTTAATAATAAATCCCGTTCCACATTTGGATTATTCCTGTGTACAGTAAAAACTCCTTGAATTTCAAATAATGCCAATTTTCTTCTCTTCAGTTGGAGAAGCGATGGGGACTCCAGTGCATGCTTTTTATCTCATAACTGTAAGTGCTGTGGTAAAGGACTCAGCCATAAACAATCTCATGTGTCTCCAAGGCCACTGATAAGCAAATGTTTGTGGAAAGGTTCTCCCTCCCTAATCTTCATGGACCTGTCACAGCACCCTGAGGCAGTCTCCACAGCAGGTGAGTCTCAGTGACCAGCTCAAGGCACAGTTGGTGTTGCTGTCCTGGTCTTTGCTCCCTTGGCACTTCTGTGCAGAAGTAGCATGGAAATGTCCACCACCCTTGACTGCTAACAGTAACAGATGGACATATGGAGAATGATTTAACTGACTACCAAGCCTGTCTTTAACATTATTTTATCTGGCAGCAACTTGCAAAAGAAGGAACCCAGCAGACAATATTAAACCTACACCCCAACATTACATAATTAAAATCTTCATAGGAAGGGAAAGATAAATAGAATCAAAGCCTCTTGTTTATTTAAGAATACATATCTTAAAACAGCCTTTTTAATAGAGAAAAATTAACAAGGAGATCATATTGCAACTTCAACAAGCAAATCTGTTTAAAACTATGACAAACTCAAGTAGCAGCAGAGATAACATTTAGTTTGTCTGCTCTTATATCCCCTTTCTTTAATGATTTTGCCAGGTTTCTTTCTGGGACATCCATTATTAGAGTATACTAATATTCATTTAATCCTACTACAACTAATTACATATTCCCCTTAACCAGTATCTTACTCTCTGCCAACAGAATTAAACCTAATGAAATGTATCAATATTGAAGAATCAAATGATGGCAGTTACTATCTCTACAAATAATTATAACCAGTAAAGATCACACACTTAACGTTACAGTGGCAACATTTAGAGAGTGGGAACAGCATGGTAATGGATATTCAAACAGGAATCCAGCACACCCTCAACCCTGGAACCACTAATAACTTCAGCTGGAACAATTGACAGAGGGGAAATGAATCATTCCCTTTGACAAGAACAAAACTATATTAAAATGTAATAGTTTATTAAACAACTGACTTCAGAAGTTAAATTACTAAATTGCATCTCCATGGGTTTTAAGAAGTACTGTCTGATCAAAATAATGGATTGCCTACAAACTTTTATCTTAGCCATCGCCTCCAGAGTTGCTGTATTTAATTATTTAAACATTGTATTAATGAAACATGTTTTACTGGTAAGAAAACTACTTTTATCACCACACATGAAAGACAAAAAATATGTGGTTTACACTGCACAACTGCATTTGCATCCCCCTTGCAAATAGCAAAAAATGTCCTCTCCCCAATCCCCTCTTTACAGCTGCTGTGCCTGCAAAGACTGCAGAACTAATTTAATGGCTGCCATTGTTCTTGATTCTGACTCGATTTAAAAAAAAATAAAATAGAAACCATTTAAAACATTTTGGTGCACCTGTTGTGCTGCATTATGACCCACTATGATTTCAGTTTATGTCACATGAGAACAGGCCACTGGAGCAACAGATTGCATCACGGGCAAAAACCCTAGCTAGGCTGGAAATTGAGGTCACATCACATTTATAATGCATATCTGTGCATATAATGCATAGAAACAAGAGGGTTAAATTAAAATTAAAAAAAACCAAGGAAAAATAAGCATGGCACAGATGAGGTTAAGCAGAACCATTCTAAATTCTATATATGTCCTTTAGAGGCTGGAAACCTCTACTGTACAGTGAAGACCTCTGTCACTTGAGCTATTGAGAACCTAGTAGCAATAGTAGAGTGTCATCTTTTTTGGTGGATCAGCCACAAGGGGGAAGTAAGACATGTTTTTAAGTGGGTTTCAGGTATTGGCTGACATTAGAAATTAAGAAAATTAAGAAAACGTGGAAAAATTTCATGTTCTGGCTAGGAGTAGGGTCTAAATATGACTGCTTTGGTCTCATATCTGCTCAGAGAAACAACAGTGTCTCTTGTCACTTGAAGCCTCTCTCTCAGGTTCTTTTTTTGTCCTATCTCCTCCAGCTGCCATCCTGCCTTCCTCCCTGGCCAACTGTCCCAAGAGGGATAAAAGAATTTGGCAAAGTGCTCTGGAGAAAGACCAAAACTTAGGAACTTAAATGGAAAATGCATAAATGAACAAAATATTAATCATATGAGCTTACAGTTAAGCACCTTTGAGAGCCCTTAAGAAGAGAGACTTGGCTTGAAAGCCTGCGCTATGAACACACTCATTGAATAATCATGTTTTGTGGAAGGAGATTTCAAATACACTGCAGAATCCTGTAGAGAAGGATCCAATAATGCTTTTTCTCTTCACAAGGCACAAAACAAAATATGCCTTGCAAAGCACATTTTGCAGTACTGCAGCCTCTTCATTGGAAAAATGGCGACAACAATATTTCTCTTCCTTACAATTGTATTGCAAATGCCAATGATGACAAAATTCGGCAAGAAATGCTTGGAGAGCATTTAAAATGCTAGAAATGCTAAAAAGCCATTCCTCGGCTTCCTAAACAGTTTATTAAAAATCGCACTGCTATTACGTAGCTACCCTTTTCAGCCAGAAGAGCAGATGCACTGTGGATTAATCCCAATAAAACACACTTAGGGAAGGAAGAACAAACACATGATCTGAGTTCTGCTTGGTGCCAGTGAGGTTTCCAGTAAGTACTGTGTCCACTTTTGACCACTGTCCTTAAAAACAGATGTGAACAATTTGGAGAACAGAGGGCAGAAGAAAACAAGAATGATCAGAAAACAAGACTTATGAATGAAGGGAGAAGACACTGTAGTTATTCTATCTAAAAGTAAAGAAGACTGAGAGAGAAATTATAGGAGCTATGTAAGAGAAAGGGAATAATCTGTATGACAAGCCCAATGTGGATAGGACAAGAAGTAATAGCCTTGAATCACAGCAAGAGGGATTTGGGTTAGAAATTAAGAAAAAGATCCTAATTGTAAGAAAAGTCAAGCACTGGAGAGGAACACTTACCTCATCTGGAGAGACTGTGGGACCTCTGCCACTGGGAGATTTCAAGAACAGGTCATGCAGGTATCTTTCAGGCACATTCAAGGTCCTGTCATTTATATGGACTAACTGATGGAGAGAGTCCCATTTCCTGTGATTCTAAGTTTTACTGTCCAGTTTGTACAAATAGTGAGAAGTGGTGTTTGTGAGAGAGCTACAGGGACGAGCTACTTAATGTGTGGAAGTCATTACTGAAAACCAAGCTTAATTGATCTTCCAAAAATATTCATCTTTCTCTCAGTGTGGGAAGGTGATAACCTATTGCTGAAGGAATCCTGCTCTACCGACAGGAAGAGGACCAGGAAATGAATTCTTCCTGGAAATTTTTTTCTGTGTGGTAGCTGAGCCTGCAAGATGACTTTCCCAGGATTGTTCTCCTTCCACTTACAAGCAGCTGCTGGGAAGTAGCTTTCTGCAGACTGAACAGATGGTAGAAGGGTCAGGATGCTGGTGAACTTGTGCTCCAGGAAGACAGGAAGGAGTATGAAACCTCAGAGTAGGTGGTTCTGTTGTGCTTTTCTATACAGAAAAGTGCCCCGTATGAGGCTGGACAAGTAGGTGGTTTTCAGGGGCTGTAAGGACACTGGATATCAAAAATGGCATGGCAGTACTGAGACCATGAAAATGATGGAAAGTGCTATGACAGATGAGTTACTGAGAGTCCACACTGCTGTCTATTCTCTGGCCTGAAAGACAAAAGGTGCTTTGAGAAGTTCTGCAAGGTAAAGCAGAGACTGCAGGGTTGGGAAGGGGCCAAGAGAAAGGGACTTCACAGTGAAAGTGTGGCTTATGGAAGACTTGTACCCAGCTAGGACTACTACCTAGCTTCAGTGCACTGCACCTCCCATGGCTCATGTGTTGTATTTTCTCTCTTGCAATAAATAAGCCTTGGCTAGAGGAGCAGCTTCAATTACAATGCATCTGCTTATCACAGGAAAATTGTGGTTTGCCTGGGAGATCAAAGAAGTTGGACTACCATGGCTTTGGGTGTATGTGGTCTCTGTATGGTGTAACTGGTGTCTAGGATCACTGGATCTATAGCTCATGTAGTGTACTGGTAGACTGTGCATTGAGACCAGCTGTTTATCCAGGATTTCTTCATGGTAGCTTATTGTTCTAACTGAATTGTGAGTACCTGAAAATACTGTACAAATGATTAATGTCCATGAGTTTTGCTTAGAACAGAAAACCAGGACATACCAGTCTTTTTACAGACCTATGGTAGCACTGGATTTGAATTTTTTAAATGCATAATGACTTTTCATGGAGCATGATTATGAAAGACATCCTTGGGCACCATGGAAAAAAGACTAGGAAAAAAGGTAGGGTAGGATCAATGAAAACCAACATGCATAAATATATCTAGATTTGAGAGACTAGTGAAGACCCACAGCGGGTTAGGAGAGAATGAGTGATTTGATGAAAGAAGTAGTGTAAGGAATGTTCCTGTTGTCCCACTTGAAGGTTGAATGAAACCAGTTAGCGTGTACTGTGAAGATAATGGAGGAGACCCACATCCCTACTCATAGAAGTAAGGTCACTGTTCTTACAGAGATAAGATTGCCCTGCAACAGTGTTGCACACAAAGTTGACAGACTTTCCGGAATCTTGACTCAGGAAGGTACATTTATTGCAATACTAAATTCACGAACCACTCCATGTTTAGAGCATCTTGCTTTCTGATGTGCTTTTGGAAACTCGGAGAGCAAAATGATGTGAGAGCCAGTCCTTCCACATGAAGAAATGACTTGGTCTCCTGGGCCTCATGCTGTAACTGCTATTAGCAGAACCACAACAATGCCGCCTCCATCTTTTTTCATTATTGCACCCTTCCTAGCCGACCTCAAATGAAGATGAGGACTCACACACAGAAGAGGAAGGATGAGTAGAAAATTTCTATTTTGAACAAAAAAGGCAGGAGCAATACAGAGTAGAGGTAAAAGTCAGACAAGTGCTCCTATTTTTCACGCCTCTGACTCAAATGGATCCTCAAATACTCATGGTCCTGTCGAACCACAGCCTTTGGGCACTAGTTGGCATGAATGCGGTATAACCTTTGGTGCAACTCTGTTGGAAAGACTACACAAAATTTTGTCCCCTTGATCATATGAGAAACCGGAGCAAAAAGTTTCCCTTTGCCAACTTTTTTTACCTGCATAATCAATTCTGCGTCCCAAGGACTTTTGTCTCTGCTTTGTCTTGGGATCCTTCTTCTGACTGTTTCTCTCATTTCCTCCTATTCTCCTAGTTTGCTTCATCCTTTACTGAGGCAAAATCAGTTTTAAACAACCTACACCCCCTGCATATCCCACTAGAAAACCCCATACTGCGTTCATCACGGGCTGTGGTTAAACATTTAGGGGCAGGGTTGACTTGAACTCCTTTCAGCATAACAAATTGGGAAGGCAGGATTTTGGAAACCCAGGGGCCTGTTTGTCAGTGCACCACAACGCAGCTGCTTACTTGAGGCATGACTGCCACAAGGATTTGAGGCCAGATTATTGACAGTTGCCTATAGAGCATTTTGTTCTATGTATTCCAGGGAGTACATAGCAATTTGGGTACCCGCTGACGGCCAGTCCTTCATTTGGGAGAGGGGAGGTGTGATATTACACTTCTGCTTTATCCAACATGTCCTCCAAGTAGTAACTATGTGTGTGTGGGTATGCACATATGCAAAGAAAACTTAAAATAATTTATGAAGGAATTACAAAATCCAAGATGCCATAGTCTTACTTACTAAAGAAAAAAAAAAGAAATTAAAGACCTCTCCCACATATGAGCAGCTAAACATTATTGCACTTCAAAACACACCTGAGAAAAAAATATTGCTGGACTTAATATACTAACAAACTCACATTGCTGTAAAACAATGTATTTGAGGACTTCAACCAGATCATAATAAAAAATAAATAGAGAAATTTTAATGTTTTTTAAAAATAAATTAAATTTATTTGATTGATTATAATTATTTAGAGAATTTTAATATATTTGTATATAAAATATAATTATATATAAATAAAATTAAATATAATTATATATAGAAATTAAAATAAATTTTAAAATAAAGATACATAAACATAGAATTATATTAATAAACAAATAAAATTTAAAAAATAATATAAAATCATAATAAAAAATTTTTTAAATCTCATAATGTTATCCTCTTTGGCCAACATTTTATGATATGAGAAAACATCTGTAAATCCTGATGTAACAATGTATTCTGGCTATAACCCATTCAAAAAACTTCCAATAAACCACATATATTAAACATATAGCGTACAACATATCTGAGTGCTTGGAAATGGGGTACAACTTTCCCTCTGCTGTTGGAGCTAAGGAAGTATTCCTCCTTCTCCTGCCCTACCGTTGTCCTAACCCCTCCAAAACCCCCACATGTCTCAGAGGTCCCCACTGTTCTCTTTACTTTTCAGTTATCTTTAATCAAGCAATTCCAACAACATATTTTAACTTGAAAACAAAACACATCAGCCAAATTCTAATGATGTTAAAATCAGGTGGAAGTATAGTGAGTCTATTGTTTAAAACACAGACTTCTCTGTGCTGGCAAGAAATATTTATGGCCAAAAAAGCTTTAAAAACCTTTTCTCAAGATAGTATATCTACTTTTGCTGCCTGGACAGCTGGTTTTGGATTAGGGCAGGGTGAGAGTTGTTTGGGGAAATTGTGAAGTGAAATATTTATCCTCATCAAAATTATATGACAGAGGCAGCTTAAGAGTATCATATTGATGCTGTAAAAAGAGGGGTTGACAATATATAGTATTTAGCAGCATCAGAGTAACGTAAAGATATTGCACTGGGGTAACACTATTTCTTAATGAAGACAATATTGCCTTTGAAACTGGAAGGTAAATAGGTGCATTTATCTCACAGCATTCAAATATCACATACAAATACATCTTAAAATAGCATCATAACGTCATTCTTCCTACACTTTCTAAGGAGGCCTGTCCTCTGAATTGTCTGTAAACTGCCCTTTTAACTCTCCCCATAAATGTTGCCCCCCAAAATTCTCAAAGGTATTATGTAGAGAAAAGTTCTTATTAATATAACATGGCAGGCCTGGCTGGAACTAACAAAACCAAGAAATTCATGGTTAAGATTGAAACCCCATCTTTGAGACACCCCATTGTGCTTTGCTGCATTTTAATAAGTGTTCATCTGACCCTCTGCCAGTTAATTATGGGGATCTTCAGATTTTTGTTCTGGCCCCCTTGCTCTTCAGTACTAATGTGCTGCTTTCACTTCTATTTTTAGGGACCTTAAGGTGAGTTATGATGGTTAACCTGATAACACCCAGATCTATTTTGCTCTTTTAGCTAATCCTACTAAGGCAGCTTTTAGTCTTTTCATCTTACCTCCCTAAACCATAAATTGGGATCTTAACTGATCCCATAAAAAAAAAAGATAAAATAAAAGAGACAGAGAAGAATTACAAGAATTAGATCCTCTTCTCCCTCCTCCCCACCAACCTACTAAAAACTAGCTTCAAGTTTTCAGTTCCATTAGATGAAAATCTGTTTATCATTTACAGCATGGCCAACAGAATTGAGGTACTGGTGGATCTTATTTAGCCATTTCTTTTTTTTTTTTTTTTCTTACCCTTTAAATGCTACTTATTTTGATTTACTTCAGATTTCCCATGTGAAAATAAGAAGAAATTGAGAGGACATCGTAAATCTTCTCAGAGCATTGCCACTCTTGTTCCCATTTTAAGGTGTAGGAGTATCCTTTTATTACCTCCACAGCAAAGAGCAATACATGTATGTGGGAAAATTTAAATTCAGAGGAGAGAGAGAAAAACAAAACAAAACTACAGAAGAAAATGTTTCCTAGTACCTCTTGTGGCTGCTCTCTGCATCAAGATTTTGTGGGCTACTCCTGAAAGAAATATGGATTGGAGAATGAATTAATTTCCTCTGATATGTAGCCTGTCACCCATGAGGAGACACTGCTCTGCTTGGTAAAGGAACCTCAGGAGAGGACAGAAGTAAAGCTAGACATCATTAAAGAACAACAAAAAATTGTGATTATTTGGAGTTTCCTGGATACAATGACAGTAGAGATGGTTTTTCAAAACACTGTAGACAAGCACTGATATTGTTATACTTCTCTGAAACAGTTTGAATCTTCTGAGATTTGTCCATCACTAGGAAAAACTAATGAATACTATTTTACTAGTGGAATTTTCCCATTGAATGCAAATGATTCCAAAAGTTTATTTTCAGAATGTTTCATGCTTGCTTTTGTCAGACAGCTGGTAGAGGGAAAGGGTTTCAAAAATAAAGAAAATTATATATAATGAATAACCAATTGCAGTAGATGCTAGGAGACTAAATGTATTTTTATTTTGAGGACATAATGCTGCTATAACCTAACCTTCTCCACCCCCATAGGGTAAAGAACACTTAATGAAGGAAAGGATGCGTTCATTAATCTGTAGTCCATTTCTGTGCTATAAAATATTCATTAGACATTTGCTAGTAATTTCTTCCATCCACCCCATATTTTATAGACAAAAAAGAGACAAAAATCTTTTTTCAACCTTTGGTAGGAAAAGATCGATAAATAGTTAACTAATACACATTGTCTTTTTTTTTTTTTTTCAATAGAATCAATGAAATCTTTATACATTTATATGCCCTGATACATGGGAGGTCAACATGCACGTTGTTTTGAGAAAACCTTTCAAGACTTGGATTACCAAGACTCCCAAGCTCTTCTGTTCTTTGAACATCTCTCAAACTGTACTTCTTAGCAGCAAACTCCCTGCTGTGTAGCTTTGTTCTGATACTCATCCCAGTATGGATTTTCCATGTGTGTGTGTATGCTACAAATAACATGGTTTTCTGGTCACTCTTTTATTCCTACAGTTTCCAAACTTCCTTCTCCTCTCCCCACTAAGGGAATATTAGATTTCCAAGTATCTGCTAGGCCAAACTCTTTGTTTCTGCCTCTACTCTTGAACAGAGTTAATGTCTGCATGTTAGTTCTGCTTCTTTAGGTTTGGTCCAAAGCTGGTTTTCTGTTGATGCTCAGACATTTGATTAACCACTTAGACTGTTTTCTGTGATTTTCATTTAAAACAAGAACTATAGGAAGAATATATATTCTCTTTACAGTAAAGAATACTTCCTTAAATCTGAGAAAGCCCCAGCTTTATTTTGTGGACAAGAAAGTCAACTTTCTGAAAGCCTGAGACATTATGAAATGAAGGGTTAAGTGATGGCATTCATTTTTATTACATACTGTTGCTCCAGTGAACTTGAACAGTAAGCTTATGATCAACTTTACCTTTTGAAAATAAAAATCGAACTTTGATTTTTGCTTTTTTATTTCTAAGGAGATTGGGTAAAAATATCCCAAACCAAAGCCTTTCTCCTCCTCACCCCTTTCAGACTGTTAACACAATGGGTTCCTATGCTCATACTTGCTGACAGGATATTACTGCTTTCCTTTGATACATAATTTTATAGTATCTGCTCCTAGTCAATTGCCCTTTGATATGTAATTTTGTAGTATCTTCTACCAGTTTCTCAGACCTTTTATATTGGTGTTGGTCAAATCAGGTGTATAAAGCACATCAGTACAAGGAGTTAGAGTTGAATGAGAATGAGTTGTCCATTAATTTTGCTGGTAGGTCCCAAGTCCAGTGTTATGAAAGACTTCTGCCACCTTTTTCCAAATGTTAGTTAATTAGTCTATCCTGGCGTATCCAAGGGGTTAGTGCCAAATCTTTAGGCCATGATCCTGCAGTCAAACCTTCATGTCTGGGATCCTATTGACCTCAGCAAGTTTTTAGGCAGAAATTAACATCAGATGACCATGCATTTGTTCCAGAATTTCCTAAGACAATCAGTTGCAGTTGCTGAGAGTTTCCAATGGGCTGGAGATCAGCAAATGCACTGATAATGCAGGTTCTCACCTTTTATATGGTCACAGTAATGATATCTGCCCATGCATCACTGGTGGGCCCCAGGGACCCTGGTGACAGTGTCCTACACACATGTCTCTCTCTCTCTCTCTCACTCCATATACAATTATACATGTATACTAGCATCATCTAGCTAATTTAGATACAAGTATGCATGTATATAATTACAAGCAGGCCCCTGTCTCATGAGTGCATTCATCTGGTTTCCGATTTGCCATCAATTCTCTGTTTGAGATGAGCTGTTTTCTTCATTGGATTCTGGGCTTTGATATGACTTATCTCAGTCATGTCCAGCTCATTCAGAGAAAGCACACAAAGTGAGAGAAAAGTTAGGAAACTGAAAATGATTAAGTCCTTTGCATTAAAAAATAACCACTGAAGTAAATATGTTACATGCCCGAGTATCTTGGGGTTTTTTTGCAATTATAGTGTGCTAGAGGTAGCTGATTTGGAATTCTGGATCTGATAACTTTCTTAAGAACACAAGTGTAACTAAGGAAGAATGCTGCTAAGTCCGCTGAGGGCAGCCTTATAAGACTATCTAAAAATGAGGTCTTTGTTTTTGGACTTTGGGCTAAAATTTTTACAGTTTTCTTTCTGTGGGAGTGATAAATGCAAAACTAACTTTCAAACCCCACTCACGTTTTTACTGATCCAGAATATGTCCGCAAGATATATCTCCAATAAACCAATCTAAAAAAGGAACTCTGATCTCCTAAGAACACTGTAATAAAGTTTGAATTAATTCTTGGTTAAGTACAACAGTTACGTAACTAATAAAAAAAAGTACCCAGAACAGTAAGTGCATTCTGGAACTAAGATTATTCTCCTTTACCATAATGAACATCACTCTTTTAAAAAATACTTCATCCCTGGAAATAAAGACACAATACTTCTATTAATGTTCTTGAGTATATTCTATAAAAACGTTGACTATTTCCGAGTGATCCAAATGTACCTGCTTAATTTTATTTTTTTTAATGCAGCCACTGACATGATATAAAATACTCATTGTGCAACAAAAAGTTTTCTAGGACTGTGAGTTCTGACATAAAGGAACTAGGATACACAGTCACGCAATGACAGTTTCTTTCAAAACTTGTATTTCATTGTTAAGGTGAAATGATGGTTAATGTAAAGTTGAAACTCATTTTTATAAACTCTGATTGAAATGCAGAGTTGGTAACTTGGAAAACATCCCAATGATACCCGAGGGGTGAAGCAAGAGGATTAAAGATACTGAGGAAAAAAACACAGAACTGATCATTTTTGCACCGTATCCATTTAAAAAGCTGTAGTTCTTGTTTCTTATAAATATAGTCTCTTTGTAGTTTCCTTACAGCCTCAAATTTGTTAAAAAAAATGTGACATCACTACAGATAGCTTCTTTAAAGTCTTCTCAAGCTGCCTTTCACTTTGTAAACATCTCTGAACAACAAAACATGCAGGGCTAGATCCTGTCTTCCGCCATGTGCAGAACATCCTGTTGGAGTTCACCAAAGTTAATGCAGGCAGCTGAAACTCAAATTTGGCCTACCCTTCTTTACAGGGAGGCTACGGAGCCATCTTATTTTTACCTCTCCTTTTCTCCAAAATTTTTCTGCATGAGTATTCACCCCCCAGTGCACACTTTTTTCTTTTTTCTCTCTTTTTTTTTTTTTTTAAATTAAGGGAGATGGGAAGAAAGTGAAGTTTCAAAACAGAGAACTCTGGCCATGCAAAGATCCACATGGCTATGCCAAGGGCCTGCACCCCTGGCCACCAAGGAAAGCAAGAAACTGAAATATGAACCTGGTGATCAGAAGAAAGTTGTGGAGTTGGAGTAACATAAAAGCTGGGAATACAACTTGTTAAACTGAGCAGAGGGTGTTATAAATGAACAACGTATGTTCAAGAAGACTTTGCTGAACAACCTGCTGTAATTATGATCACCTACCACAAAGGCATGTTGCATAAAAAAATAATTTTGTGTCTGTAAATAACCTGGAGGATATAAAATGTTATATAATACCTGTGCTTTATAGAATATGCTACATATTTTTCATTTTTTTTTGGTTAAGGATTGAATTTTTCTTGGGAGTTATAAGTGTATTCTACCTGACTAAGAAAACAGGACATTGTCCCTATTAAAATACATAGCAATTAAAATTAAAATTTGCCCTTTAAGGTAAATTTTATGCTAATTTTATTTGTCATGAAAAACTTTTATTCCCCCCAAAATATTCACAGATAAGCAATAGCATAGATTTGACAGAGAAATACACTTTTTGAGGAGTAAGTTTGTATTGTAAGGAATCTTTCTGGCATCCGGCTGCCCTGTTCAAAAGCTGCTTCTCCAGAGACTAAACCGCTGGTCATTTTCCCTAATGCCAACCACCTCCTCCAAAAGATGGGGTGGCAGCAGCAGCAAGGAGCCTGCTGTACAAGTCTCTCTTGGAATGCAAACTGGCTTTAAGATAAATACTCATATTTAAAGAGAGAAATATTTACTGATATTCCCCTAGCCAAACACTGCAGCTGTAACTATAAAGCATGTGAAAATGGCAAAGCAGCCAGACCCCTTCCTAAGAGTGCTTGTTTTTTTTGCTTGTTTTGGTTGGTTTTTTTTTCTTTTCTAACTATAATGGGTGACTGCTTTTCTGCCTAAGCAGCTCTAAACGGCTATGAAAACTGAAGTCCTTTAAAGCTGCTAAATGTTTCCTCAGATTTACAATAAAATTCTGCCTTACAAATCTCCCAGTAAAATCTCTGAAGCATTGCAAGCGGTACTTACATAATTTTCCGTTAAGTCAGTATTTGTGTATTCAACACCTAGAAAATAAGGAAAGTGAACGTGGATAGGGAAGGGAAAAAACAAAGGCGGGGCGGGGAGGGGGGGGAGGGGGGGGAAGAAAAGCCCTACCCTGAAACAGCCATGCAGCTATTAAACATATGCCAAAGTAAACAATAGTGTGAGGGTCTGCCATAGCTTTGCCCTGCAGGTAGACGGCAGGCGGCACAGAAGGAAAGCAAATGGCAAGGAAAAGAGAAAGACAGTACAGGATGTGGATGAGATGCCGAGCCCTGAGAGCATGAACGGCCTGATTGTGATCCTCAAGTCACACCATCAGCCATGCAAAACAGGACATACCTTTCTGGCTTGCTGGTTCTGTCGGCTGAAACAAAGCAGTCCCATTCTCAGCGGGAGACCAAATCAAAATGAAATTTTATTTAGTCTGCACTGTCCCCAGATTGGGTTTCAGAATGACTGCTTTAGGAGATAGCATGGATGTGGCTGATGCATGCTTTGCATATGAAACTGCAATAGGGGGGAAAAAAAAATCTACATAATCAAAAAAATCTGTGCCGTGTGTATGGCAAAACCCCTGGACGTTAGTGAACCAACTACAATGGATGGTTTAAAAAATGACCTTTCTGAATAAAATGCACATTTGTGCTCCACAATACTATTTTCAATAAAGATATAACGGGTTATTTTGCATGTAATTATTCAGAAGGTGCCCTGAGAGACTAAATATCAAATAATTTTTTCTTTTTTTCTTTTTTTTTTTTTTCCCCCCAATAATGAAGCAGAATTACCGTTTGGACACAAATGCAGAGAAAATGCATATCTAAAGAGGATTTCTGTGTCTTGCAGTGGCTGGCAGTGATTGCACCTCAGAATCCTCTTTGATTTAATGTTTTGTTTAAGTCCCCGTTTCCTAAGTACCCAAAGAAAGGCCTACTGCAGTAAAGAACATCTGCTTTTTGTACCACTGATGTAATGCATTCCACCTTGCACTTTCAAGAAAGGATCCATTCTTTGATTAGACACACTTAATTTTACAGATTATTAAAAAATAAAAAAGATAATCAACTGATGGCACAGTATTTTCATTAGAAGTTAGAAATAACTTACAAAGGGAAGGAATAGTCTACCAAATATGCAGGGTATACACCATGTAATGCCTTTGTTGTCAGTTATGCTGCAAATGAGATTTTCAAATAGGATTTGCAGAGGCAGGGCAGTGATCAACACAGTGCAACAGCCAGGAAAGGGAAGTTGAGCACAATATTCTATGAAACAAGGGTGCAGAAGGGTACCTGTTTGTAAATACATATTATTACCCAATGAAAACACTTATCACTGCTTGATTTTGCTACACCAGCTACTTGGAACTAGGTGATACCAATAATTTTGTAGGTGCACATCTGTGTGGACACGTGTGTTTGTATTTATCTGTGTGCAGAGTGTGTTAAGTCTGCAGTCTGTGCACATGTACACGCTTGATGCTTACACTGTAAAAGACAAGCAAAAGGCAGAACATGTCATACACATGTTTTCAATTGACAGATATTTCTCTCCTAAAACAAGCAGTGCTAATACTGTGCTCTATAGCATATGGACAGCCAAAGAATGGGAAAGAAAAACAAAAAAAATCCTAACACCATAAAATCTTTAAGAATGCAAAGGGGATAACGATTCCTAATATATAACATAGATAAAAACTTCCAGGAATAATGAGATACAGTGCAAATCATTCACACAATGTGCTTTCATACAGCAGTGATGGAAGTCACTGACAACAATGCAACCATGTGCAGATACTCCTTGGAGAAACAGTCAAGCAAATTTTGTAATTCTATCTTCTATGCTTTGCAGGCTGAGTTTGAGACTTGCTGTAACAAAATGTGCTAGAATGTTGATGCTTTAAAATTAAGCACTGGGCATTTTGGAAGGTAACTTCATAACGAGTTCTCCTATTGCTATTTAAAGCTAGAAATCCATAAGGAGCACTGTGAAAAATATAACATTTGTTCTCCTTATGTCGTAGAACAACTGTTTTTATATTTGTAGTCATTCTAACTGTTGTTCCAAACAAGATATTCAGATAGTCCCAAGCCTCATGCTGTATCGTATTTATTCTGATGTATATCTTATAGCAAAGCTTTGTCTGTACTGAATTAATTTGATTTTTTTTTTGGTATTATTATTTTTATAAATGCTGCTTTTTTCTCACAGAACTTCCCACTTTAGGGAAAAAGAAAGATGTGATCGCTTTAAAAATAGAAGACCAAAAACAAAGCTAGTATTCCCAAAATTCAATGCACCTGGCATTCACTTTATACCTAATAAGCATCCGTGAATATGCAAATGTTCGATGTCTCTAGTAACCTCATTAATTTATTCCTCAGGCAATCAAAGAATGTGAACCAGTCCTCTGCTACTAATACTGGAAGTGGTACGCTGCTCAGCATTGCTAGAATCATCTGAAAGCACATTCTGCATATTGAAAAACTGTTTCATCTCTCTTCCTTCCTTTGCCACTCAATTCAAACAAAGACTTCCTACCTCAGTTTACATAGCTGACAGCAAAAGTTGAAAAATGCCAAAAAATAATTAAGACATATATATATTTTCTATAAATATATCTCTCCATGTGCACACATACATGCTGAGAAGATAAATAGTTTAAACAGATCTCAACAGAATTTCAGTTTGAAAACCACCTGAGTTTTCTTATGTATTTATTTGGAGAGAGGGGAGCTTGGGCAAGACGAGGGGGGAGCAATGACCTGCCTCCTACTCTACAGAGCAGCTGAATAATCTTTTCCTTTGCCCACATTAAAAGCCCTGAATAATGTTTATAAAATGTTAGGGAATCCCGGTAGGTTTCCTATTTAACAAGCCATGTATGACAAATCACAGTGTAATGTACTACGTTCTTAATCTTTAATTAGAATGTGAATATCTGCGCGAGAACGCAGTTAACTTTGACACATTAAATCTTCTGGTTAAAGTGCCTTACAGGAAGTGCAAAGATGAAACACTGCAACAATCTACTGCCTCTCTCCATTCACCCAGACAGTTGGGGAAGGATGATAACATCTTGTAATACCTGCTCTGTAGTAATTAATCGCTGTGGTATTTAGGACCATTCAAGTAGACAAATATGACAGAGACAGGGACAATTAGGAACCTTGTTCAAGCTACATTAACTTTTCCAGCTATTACAACACAGCAGCTCAAGTTTGCTTGTAAAAGCTGCAGAGGGATTGTTATGCATTAGCCGTGCGATTATTAATGAAAGAAAAGGAGAATTGTGTTTATTGTACTTTGAAAATTGCAAATAAATTTCAATTATCTGCTATGTCATTTTGTTAAACATGCATTCTGGAAATGCCTTTGTACTCTAAATCATGAGCTACTTAGAGCAAACTAATACTAGAAAGCCTTTGGGAGATATCAAGTCAATATTTTTGTTGAACTGGCCTTCTTTCTTGTTGAAAATGGTAATAGACAGAGCTACCTGAAGATATTTCTGATAGTTAGCAAACCCAAAGACACTCTGGCATCCACCCTGTCTTCACGTACCAACAGGCAGTCGAATCAGACTTTGACACTTCACTGGTGGAACCTGTGCTCTGCTCCACAGGAACAAGAAAGCTCAACTCCCTTACTGATTGCATGCATAAAGTGCACAGAGATAAATAAATAAACAACTGGGGGAAAAGCCCTACAAGAAAGCCTTTCTAGTCTTTCCCATTATTGCCACAGTCATCATCAGAACAGACCAAATGAAAGATGGGGGAAAGAGCTGGGACCCAGCACACATTATGTATTTTAAAGGTTACACGCTGTGCTTTACTTCCCCACCAATAAAGAGCAGCGAATGCATTGCAGATTATAAAGTTTATGTTTTAACTATGCATTTGAGGCAGCATAATTTGCCATTGCTGGTTGGCACAACACGAACACATATTGGTTCTCAACATTAAAGGAGGATGGCCAGAAAACATCAGAACTGGACACACTGCAAGGACTTTGACATGAATATTCACTCAGTGACAGTTTTCTTTTTTTAAAAAAAATGAAATCACCTAAACCTGTGGCCCTTTTGTGTTCACTTTCTATGAATATTTGAACTAGAGTTTCTTAGCAGCATGAATGCTCACAGAAAGCTAATTTGAAAGTCATACGTGCAAGTGTTTGTGGAAAACGAATTCTAAATTTGCATGTGCAAATATTTGCACTGGGTATGCTGCTGTCTTCCCCCAGTCAGGGAGAGGCAGCACTGCCACGTGCCTCGCCCCACCAATCCCGCCTGAGGAACCCACTTGAGTTTCAAATATTGTGTCAAATTTGCCCAGTGAACTTGTTTATGATCGAGCCCCAAAGTAGGGGAAAAAAAAAAAAAGTGTTAAAAGTGTATGAAATGTACTTGAACAACAAATGTTTGCAGCGATGGGAGATGCGTAGCTGGGCATTTTGAAAGCAGAGACAGAGGCATGCTGGCACAAAACAGAGTTGGTTAGAAAGTGTTTTCTCAGCTCTGGAAAGACTGTTTTTACCTCCTCTGTCCTTCCAGGGGGTGAAAAACAAAATGAAAGAGTAAAATTACCCGTCAGGACAGGGAACATACTCTGTCTATCTGCCCAGTGTATGGTCAGTCTACTACAAAATTGCCCTTTAAATTAAAAATATTTGTGAGCCTCAAAGCACTTTCTGAATGTGTAGGATGGAACTCCACCATTTATTTGGATACTTTTTTTTGTGGGGTTTTTCCTTTTTTTTTTTCCTTTCAGTTTTGGTAGTTGCAAACTACCTTGTTGCATGTGTGCCGTTTTCCCTGACCTGCATCATTGTACTCTAGAAATAAAAAGAAAAGCCAGCTTAGGCCGGCAGAAATCTGCATCCCCACCCCAGAATCTGTTGTCACAAAATGAAGGAGGGAGGGGGCTGGGGTGGGGTGGGGGGAGGGAGGGAAATGGGGGAAAGCAGCTCAGTGCACAGCAACAATTCCCCCTCTCAGCTGAGCTGCAATGATGTCAGCTTTCTGATTACAAACTGCTTATTTATGCTTCAACAGCTGCCAAGAGCAGCAAATAAGTGGCTAAAAGAGTGTCTAGACCAGGCATTCAGGCCTCTATTGTTTGCTGGTTGTTACCTGGTTGACAGCGATGGGTACAGCTGCCTGGTGTGAAAGAGAGCAAGGGATGGGGAGGCAGTGATTGACAGAAGGGCCCTTGGGGTCAGGCACAGCCGGCCCCAATGGCCCCATGGCTTTATGTTCCTGGCTCTAAAGGGAAAGCGGTGGCTCTGCCTAGAGGTTGGAGGTGAAAGGAAATGTTTGAGGGTAATGAAAAAAATCCTTTAGCCAAATTTGTGATCATGAACAGTTACTCTGGGGAATTTAAGCCAAGTGTTAGGCAGTTTTCTCTCTATGCAGAAATGGTTATTGGTAGCCACCACAGGAATAATAATGTGCTACATGCACGTGGGCAAAAATGTATCTTTGTGCAGGATGCTCCTTCACACAGGAGCTTAAAACTGTGGGCAGTTTTATTTTCATTTGGGTTAAAAACTGGTAACACTGCTAAAAACTGGTACTATGCACTGTGAAACTCATTCTGCTCCAGGGCTAGCTTGAAAAACATTCCCAAGCCCTTCTGAAAAATATTTAGGTACTTGGGAGGGAAAAATAGATATTCATATTACACAGTGATCTGTCAAAAGCTCCCATCTACTCGCTCAGTGAACTTTGCTCTCTTCATTTAGATTCTGGAGGGACAGTGTCTCAGTGGGAACAACTAGCCAGTGAGCAGGCTGACCAAATCCATAAAATGCCCTTTTTTAGCCTATATAGAGATGTCCTCAGTCCGTTTCTGATTTGACGTACACTAATGTGGTCCAAGCATAATCCTACTGAAGTCAAAGGAGTAGCATTAATTCCAGCCAACTGCAATCACTGGCAGGCTGACTGAATTTCTCACCTCCCACCCTACCCTACCCCCAGGGTGGATACCGTTCAGGAAAGAGGCAAAAGCTCTCAGAAGTTTTAAAAGGATGAAGCCCGTGAATAGTTTTTTAGTTGAACAACAAAGCCAAATTCAAAAGTCTTGTAACAACATGCAAAAACTATGAAGACAGGGTGTACCCTAGGAAAAATTAAACTTTATGTACGCTACCAGCTCCACCCCTACCTTTGCCCAAATACATGCAGATTAAGTTGCTGGGGCATCCCTGAGTAGAATTAATCTTACATTCCTGTTTGGCATTTTCTGACACCAGGCAAAGTCCTATGCCAAGAAAAAAGTTGATTTTCAGAGCTTGTTACATATGATGGAATTATTAAATGTTTTATGACCATATGGTATAATTTTTTACTGTGTATTTGAAATAGATTATAATTAACAAATGAGTAACCTTTCTCCAGTAAAAGATAAGAAAACACCAAAAAATAGTCTGGGCATCAGTAGCAGCTAGAGAAGTAAAAGTACAGCAAAGCACCTAAGTAGCACAAGCTTAATTTGCTTATACAGTTGGCTTTCTACATATCTGATGCAAAAGCTGTAACTAAAATGAAATCATGTTAAATTAGCTGTAAAAAATAAGTTGATTTAATTAAACACAGAAAGACTTATTAGATATAATAAAATGTTAAAAAGTCAAATGATGTGCAGTTACATTTCAGCTAACACTGCTCAACAAATCCACTAAATTTATTCTTTTCAATAATGATCTGTTTTGAGCATTTAATTAGATAAATAATATTTAATCACTTCAGCAAATTTGAACTAGAAAAATTCCTTGTCATCAGTGGTGACTCATTCTTGCTAATATCTACCTTTAAAGAAAAGGTAAAACTAGATGATCTTCTGGTGCAGCAAAGAGTATGCGCGTAATACAAATCTATCTCTAGGCCTCATTAAAAAAACAAGGTTTGCTAAACAAACTATTATTTACAGTGAGAAGTGTGCATATTTTACTGGGAAAGAGCATTCACATGTTTGCCTCTTTTCAGCATCAGGCACTATAAGTAGATGATAAGAAAAGATATTCAATAGATGTCCTATAATTCATCATAATACTGTTTCATTTAATAACTACTTTGCTGAAGTGATTGGCATGATTACAGGAAAATTACTTCAAATTATTCATCTCTTATCTAGCATCTAAGATGTCCTAAACTTGCATGAGAGTTAGCATAATGGGACCTATTAATTACTAATGCTGCAAGTCCTTCACTACTTAAATATCCTTTCTACCAGGTGTGCTGTGTAATGCAAATAAAGAAATACAATCCAAAATGATTGCTTTCCAAGACAGTGTCACACAAAATTCAATAAATTAAGTACCAAGTGCAAAATTCTATGGCCCACCCATCAGTTCAAAATATCTAGATGTTCATATCTTTTATTTTTATATTTCTCTGTATTTCTCTCCCTCTCATATGTATGTACATGTGTGAAAATAAGTATGTGAATAGTATATGATCCCCTTCCCCTTTGGGAGGTGGCATGGACGCTTGCGCCCAGACCATGACAATATTGTATTTATTTTCTGCTAGAGGTATAGATGCACAAGGCTGCTATAAAAGATAGGCTAAGTACATAGTCTCTGCCCTAAAAAATACCTTTTCATCTGAAAACCCTACCCATCAAGGTTATCTGCTCAACAAAATTTACTCCTATGAGTAAACACTTTGAAGAAAAGAAGCATTATTATCTGTTAAGGGAAGGGAAAGATGGCCAGAAGCCATATTTGTCCTCTCTGCAGTCTGGATTTAACAGCCAATGTAAATTAGATCAGCCTTACCTTTACACCCTTGGTTTTCTAAGAGCCCTGGTGAAAACCATTGTAGCAGAAATCAGGGATAGATCCTTCCTATCCTTCTTTCTAGTCTACTTGTGACATTCCCATAATTCAAAGGGTGGCTATGCTGCCTTTTAAAGCCACCTAAGATGGAGAATGCTCCCTGAGGGCCTGATGCTTCAGTATTTTACATCTCAGAAACACAGTTAAACTCTGCAAAGGAATCCCATGCCCTTACAAGCTCTAATTAGTGCTGACCTAATCTCCCATTGTAGAGGCAAGGACACAAAAAATCCAACCTCAAGTCCAAGATCAACTGTCTTCTCTCCCTCTCTCTTCTTTGCTGGTTTTATTATCACAACCAGTACTGCAAGTTCTGTTAATTATATTCATGATGTTGAAATAAGCATACAGGAAATCTGGGACTGAAAACAAATCAAAACGAACAAAGGGAAAAAATCAAACCCAAAGGTAAAAGGCTCATAAAAACCCCATAAAAATTGATTGTTACTGAGGTATGGCAAGTGACCAAACCAAAAGGCTCAGGGCTTTCTAACTAAACCTAGCTTGAAGTGCAGCCTCCAATAGGAAGGCAAGTTGTCCAAGGAAATTTCAGGTAAGAAACAAAACACTGGTTGTCTGATACTCTATTATCCAGCAAATGTGGAACAAAACCATCACATCTACCATACGCAGAAAATCTAAAAGGGAAAAACATTCTCGAACCCTACCTGATAAATTATTGGAGGGTTTTTTGGTGTATTCTGTACAAGAAATGCATGTAATTTCTAAACTTGCAAACAGTCTCTGTTCAACAGGAAACCCACCCTGAAGAAATATTTCTGGGAGAACATTATGGTAAAAAAGGCTGTTATTTGTTAAAGATAGGGACTGATAGTCAAGGCAATGTTTTTTTTTCTGAATGACTGTACCACTACTAGCTTGTGGAATGCAGCAACTACAGCATCTGAATACAGGATATCTAAACTTAATCCTAAATGTCCTTGCTTTTTGAAAATGAAAACTTTCAAAACTCTCTACTGCTCACTTTTTTATGTCAAGGTGACAAACTCTTTTCAGGTTCACAAAACTTTTATGTTATTGGGCAGTCACTAATGAAATGGTATGAAGTCTTCTTGAACTGGTAAACTTTCATGGAGCCACTTTGGTTTTCCTGTTATAACATAAATAAAATACTGCCAAACCAAGGATGTTACAGAGTGCAAAAGACTTCATCAAATCTCCATTACTTCATGTGTCCATGGATATTTGCTATATGGATGAAACAGATGGGTATTTAGTGTTTGTAATTCTACGACTACTAGTAAGGACTCTGGTATTAGTGAACAACATGTTCCTCCACTCCAAAAGTTAGATTTCTGTAGTAAACCAAGTATTTGTAAAAAATTCCCCTGCATGCCCAGGTGAAATTATATGAGGCTTTTTATACATCACATTCCAGAAACCTATAAGCTGGCCAGTAGATCTGTTTTTCAGTGCTGGCTGCCAGCTATATTGTAAAAGAAAGATACAAACAGTTGTTGAACATCATGAGCATCATGGGAATTGCAAGCTTTGCTTAGCTTCTGTGGCCAGAAACTTCCCCCTTGTCCAGCATATCCTATATAGGAAAAGGTGCTTTCAAAACTAGTCTGGCTGTCACATGAAGCAACCTTCTAGGTTATCTCTTGAAAATATATTTTGTCCTCCACCTCAACTTGCTGGAACGAGAGTTCTATCGTATTTGTGCACTGTTAAACAAGGTGGAAAATTGATAGCTTCCACATAAACACCTCAGCTTTTACCTAACATAGTAAGATACAATAATTCCCAATCAGATAGCTTGAACAGCATTGTAATTTCATTGGCTTGCTAGGCACTTAAAATTTTGCCATGACAATAGTGTTTCAACCTTGGGATACTCTTTTTTTTGTTTGTTTTTTCCCTCTCCAGTGTATCTCTACCATTTACTACACTCTGCATGTGACAAAACCAGAGAAGTGATTTGTTTCTGACATAATTCCTTTATTACCTTAAAAAGCTGACAAATACCAATGCATAAGGGATGTAGCAGAATGAAAAAAAGGAATTAAAAAAATAAAATTAAATTAAAGCTGGCATCAGTTCATATTGTTTAGTAATAATAAGGGATGTGCTTAAGAAAAAAAACTGATTCAGAAGAAATTACTCAGATCTCTAATTTTTTGATCCATCCGTTCCTTTCCTTCTGGCAGCCTATAATTCCCATATTCTGAAGGCCTTCAATTTAATCTAATATTCAATGATATATGCAATCTCTACACTGAAAGTACTTGACTATTTGACCTGCATATTGCAACCCAGAATGAAATTTCACATGGAATACTGGAATGGAATGATACTGGGAAATACCTCCTGTTAAGTCTGCCTTAAAAAGCAGTTCTAAAGTTTTATTTGGTTTAGACAGTCCTCTCTAATGGACTAGAGAATCTTGTCTAATAAATCAGAGAATCAGGACAGCAGTAACAAGAAGCAATGCTGGGGAACCATCAAGCCCATTGACTGGGAGAAATAAATTGCTATGCTTAGTGCTAGTCCTCATAGAAACATAATTAATGGGCCAAATTCACTGAGCTTCTGTACGAGCTTCTGCTGATGTTTGGAGTAAATCCTACCAGCAAAAGAATGTGTTGGTGGAAGGTATCACTGATACACTTGTGATTCTCACTGCTTGCCATCTCAGCTGAACTGAAGCCTTTCGAGGAGAAAAAGCATGAGTTTCTTTGCTGCTTGAGCTAAACAGCCTGGATTTCTAGTTGAAATATCTGGGAGGTGAGTCCTTTGTAAGTCAGTTTGGGGGAGGATACTCAACACATACAAAGACTAATTGGCAGCAAGTAGTGTTGGTAACTCCTACACTGTTGAGGAACTCAGGCTTCCAGCCAGTTCTGTTACTGCAGGAACTTAAGGACTTTGTGATGCCCTTGAAATCTCTCTCTTTCTTTCATTCTGTGTCATGTTGTAATTGCGACTTTTGGTCTCTTCACTTACAGTCTAAAGCTCAGTGCAGGATGCTGGGAGGCATTTTACAACTGGTGATAAATGAGGGGGTTGCTTTGCTAGACACATTGATTGCATAGTGGCCTGTGCTTGAAGGGAATGGGCTTGATGATCCTCTGAGCCCCTTGGCCTAGAAAAGGACATCATCAAGAAGCATGGTTGAATCTTGACAACAGCAGACACCTCTCTAAGAAAAAGCAGCGGTGTCCTCTGCCGCAGGTACTGCAGGTGCATTCATCCCTCCTGTCTGAGCTCACATTGCATGCCTAGAGTAGGGAGAATCCCAACAGCAACGTGTCTGCTTTGGGACACAGGCACAAGTCCTTGTGCAAACATATGCATTTGTGCCTCAGCAACCTCTTAGCATAAATCAGTATAAGGTTTGTTGGTTAAGCAGAACTCCTTTTCCCTGCCCTGTGGTTTCCATGCAAGGCATGTGAAATCCCACTGGAGATGCACCATGAAGTGCCCACTTCCATCAGAAAGAGGTGGCCAAAAAGCACCTCCCCTAGCCAGTAAAGATGAATACCCCTAAGGTAATTTTAGAGTGTGTTTGGAAACCCTAAGTTTTTGCACCTCCTTGTAAGACCTATCTAAGTGGAAGAACAACTGCCTCACTGGTGAAATATCGACACAAATTTTTTTCTTTGTGCCTTTGATTCAAAGCATTAGAAGTCTTTCACTCAGAAATGCTGCTTGCAGGTGATTATAGGTGGCAAGCTGAGTAGGATGCACTGCTGTCAGAGCCCCGTGGACCTGAGAGTGCAGCCCTGTAAATAGTGCTTCATCATGCAAACGGGGATGTCACCTCTGTGAAGGCAGATGGTGGTATGAGTGGGCTCTAAGCATCACTACCGAGATGAAGTGAGACAGCACTTGTGACAACTTAATGCTGACTGAGTAACATCAACACAAGTCTTCTTTTCTGTTGTAGCTGTCTTAGGATGTCAGAAGATATGGATCTGAGATTGAAAAGACACTTTTGACAGCATAATGGCTGAAACAGTTTTGAAACATTTAAAGCAACAATAAAACGCAAAAGGGGAAAAAAGGATGAGGATAATGGGGTGTGACTTCTCAAAGGACATGAGGTTTCATTTCTCTTTGAATAATTTTGTGTCTTCAAAACTACTTCTTTCTGAAACCACAAGTCACAATTTTCCAGAAAAAGACTGTCACGCACCTAGGCATCTTCTGAAGGCAGCACTCCAACTTCCTACCTTTTTTCACTGTAACTCTCACCTGTTGTAGCTATGTTGGCTTCACTTGCACAGGCATAAGCATGTTGAAAGATTTTTTTAGGATGCTCACAGTTCAGTCACACTGTTCCTAAAATTATGACTGATTTCAAAACACAGTAAAATGAAATAATAGACTTAGAACTGCACACATTCATACAAAGAAAACAGAAGAGGTGTGCAGGTCTTTAAACACATCATCCAGCTGTCTCCTTGAAGGCCTTCTTTTAGTATGATTTTTGCCTATTGAAAACACAGAAACAAAACCAAACTCTGACACAAAACCCTCTGGTTTTCACACCTGAGCTCCCTATAAAGGACTCCTCAATACCTCTATGTGAGTAAGGCTCAGAAAAGAACAGATAAATATAAAAATGAGATTAATGGTCTAGCAAATCATGATTGTATCAAAATTATAGTCACAATGATTTTCATTTTGTGGACTCTGTCTTTAACCTGTGGCTTTGTAATTGACCACTTGCAATTTGTTTGGGATTCTTCTGCTTTTATTTTTTTCTTTGTATTTTGTAAAATCAGTACTTTGATTGTCCCTCTACCTCCCTTCAAGAAAGTATTACTTTTTATGGCAAGTCTTTAAAAATAGAGAAAAAAATAAGAAAAAATACAGAAAAGACTTAAATTTACATTGACAATTCATCCCAGATTTGTTGTATTCATTACTTTGATGTGGAGTTCAGAGGCTGTATTAGTTCTGTACTTCCCCACTGCAGTATGATTGGACTTTCAGAACACTGTTCCACACAAATTAAAGGGTCCTTTTTAAAAAAAAAAAGGTTTCAAATTTATGCTATTCTGTGGGGAGTAGAGTAATTAAAACAAATTTAAAAATCATTAAGAGAAATGGATAATGCTAGCTATTGTTTTCTTCCTCAAAACATTTAAGCTTTCTTTTCTGTTTAGCACATTAACACATTTTTCCCCTGTTAGAAATAAAAGCTATAGGCCCAGTTCTGTCATGGCGGTGAGCAGGCAGTTGGATACGGTAATGCATGCCTGAAGCCTTCACCAAGGATGATAAGCCTGCATGAATTTTACGAGTCTCAGTATCAAGGTTGCCCTCGCCCAAGGGATTTAAGAATAAGGGGGGAAAAAAGAGAAGGCAGATGTATGAATAACTGGCATTGTAAATCTTCACCGTGGCAACCTACAGCTAGAAAAAGTCTGTGATGGGTTCATGACTTGAGAAGAAAGCGACACAGCAGAATGTGAATGGATTTTCTTCAGCTACTTAATACACTGCTTAGAGCAGCTTAAGGGTGTGCCTGTGAGAGAGTATGTGAGAGAGAGAGAGAGAGTGTGCATGTGTGTAAGGAGGGGGGGATCTGTGGAAATTTGTTAGAAGGAATTACTAGTGTTATACGGCTTGCTAGGGCTTGGGGTTTTTTTTTTTTTCCCCCTTTTTGGGGGAGGCTGTAGGGGAGGAGGAATACCATTTAGTCTCAGAATATAAATGACTGGATTTTGCTTGGGAAAAAAAAGATGATGGGGGAGGTGCACAGAATTATGCAGGCAAGTAACAATGAGCAAATTGGACCCTTAACAATACAGCACAAGGTCATAGCGAAAGTCACCAGAGTGGGGTGGTGGGGGTGGCTGGTGGTAGAAAACAGATCATGATAAATAGCTTCCCATTTTGCAAAATCTGGTAGTTAATGAAAATAAGATGCATTTGAGTTGTCTGTGAACACCTGATTTTTTTCCCCTTTCTCTCTCTCTCTCTCTCTCTCTCTCTCTGGCCCTGCTGATGTATGAAAGCAAAGCACTGACTCTAATTGTGCAATTATAAAACGGAAATGATGCAGGTTTGGCAACACAGAGAAAGAAGGCAGCTCAATAACATTGTTTAATAACAAGCAAATAAAGCTCAAAGGGGAAAGAGGTGACTATTTCTGCTCTAGACTCATTAAGGAGCCTGAAACATATTGTAAAAGAGTGATATTTAATTACGGGCCGGACTGATAACATGGAGCAGGGCCTCACTGGGAGAAAGAGACCCTATGCTCCTAGGAGCAAGCAGCCTCAAACATCAATTACCATGATTATGTACCCAGTGCTTACAAAACGCACCCGTCTCCCTGTTCCAGCAGCGACCCGTAAACAGGCATTGCATAGGCAAATTTATGGGCAGTCAGCTGGGGCCAGGTGGGAAAGCCAGCTTCCCATTGGCGACTTCTGTGCAAAAGGAGGAAAGAAGCAAAAGAAAGAAAAATCTGTCTTCTGCACTACTGAAAGAGCAATTTATTACCGAGCATTTGCAGGAGACAGCATTTGTTGCCCTGCTGCCTTTTTTGCCTCTGTTGGCTGTCTGAATGAGAAATGGGAGTATATTAACCAACTCATGGGTTACAGAAGACGGCTTGGCATGGGCCCATCAAACTTCGCCATGCTAAGGCAAGTCAAAGGTCAAGAGAGCGTTAGCAGCCGAGATTTAGAACCGAGTGCATCTCTTTAACCTTAACTGCTGGGAATGGATGGAGTCACTTTATTTCTTTAGTCAGGAACTTGGTTGCAGTAAAAGATCTCATAAGGAGGAGGAGGGTACCTTCCATCCTGGAGCAGATGGGAAAGTGTATAAAGCAGAGAGATGTAATATTCTTCAGGGGTCACATAGATAAACTTAAGAAATGCCTTTGCTGTGCTTCAGCTCCATGTCTACCATCCTGCCTAGAGGCTGGATGTTTGGCCTAGGTATTTGTGCATCTCTGTCAACACACCGTAGACCAAAGAAATAGAGACTAACGGTGAAAAGTAGGTGCCAAATCCATCTGAAGCCATTTAATCTTTACTTCTAGTTGTACCAACATTATTTTCACTGAGAAAAATCCTTAGTAAATGGAGCATGCTAATGACGTGTGCACTGAAATTTATTTTTAATGGCAGAGAGATTTCTCTGCCTGGAAAGACCGTGTGCAAGGTACAGGTTGCCGTGACCTCATTCACAGGGTTCCTGCCTGTGTGGATCCGCTACAGAGCTATCACATGACATTGAACAAATCACATAAACTCTGAGTATGTCTTCCTTCTTTACTAGTCCTTCTGCACCCATGAGACTCTTGAAACAGCAATGTCTATTTCCGTGACATTGCCACATACCCTGTTTTGCCTGTAGCCCCTGTGGGATGCAGGTATCACCAGGATTAAACACAGCAGGGAATCGTTTGGCTCCACACCCAGTTCAGACACATGTTCTGAGTGTCAGCTCTGTTAAGCCATCATGGTATGCTGTACACTGATGCATGAAGAGAACTATGCAGAGAATAATTTCTTAAATTATTGGGAAGAGGTGTGTCACTTCCTGTTGAAAAGTAGCCTGAAATATACATTCACCTGGAGACCCAAGCAAAAGAGAACACTTTTTGCTCAAAGGTTATGGTTAAGATTCTGAAATTCCCTGAGACACCCTGAAATGCAGAGATTAAAGGGAAAATTTATCTTTAAGTAAGGTCAAGATTTCACGTGATGTGTGAAATCATGTGAAAGGAGACCTGTTCTGTCTGTTCTCCTAAGTCCAAGCTGAGTATTTTAGACAGCTTTAGATGCTTAGCCTCCATGGCTCTTTTTTGTGGCTGTCCAGACTCAAAACAGACAGGTCAATAGTGAGGAAAAGAGGATGGAGACGCTTTAAAGTAAGTACAAAAGTACTGGGTTTGGGAGGGGATCACAATATTTAGGCTAAGGATGCTTTTTTTTCCTTTTTTTCCTCTACCTTTTGGGTCCGTTCAGACTTTGCCACTATGGGGCTTGATATGTAACAATGAATGGGCAAAGAATTAAAGAATTAGTGAACTATTTGTATGCTTAAGAAGTCTAGGATCTCCGCCAGCTGACTGTGAGACAATATTTGCAGGGTCTGTCAAAGTTCTGGTCTTAGCTGTAGATCTGAGAGTTCATTGTCCTGGCCTGAAATTATGTATACAGGACAGATCAGGACATGGAAGTTATGAGATACACAAATGAAAGGACTCAGTAACGTACAGAGTAACATTAAGACTGATGCATTCCCAAATCAGAAATGATCCAGCATTGGTTTCAATAGTATACACCACATCAAGGAAAACTGCAGGAGCAATTAAAATAATTGCATTTATTGACCATTATTAATGGGCAACATACTTTTGGCTCCCAATATAAGTGGGAAGATTGCAAGAATCATATCCCACCCCTATATTAGCAGTTGCCCATTGACTCCACATTTCAGATCAAGAGTAAACAGGTTGGGGAGTGAATAAACAGATGGGAAAGGAGTTGGAGAAGCTGCATAGTAAATAATCAGAAAGAAGGATTCCACACCACTCTTCCAGCTCTGAATCCTCTTCCCTCATCCTCTTTATCCCTTCCCCACACACATGTAGTGGTATATACCCAATTTCAAAGAGCTTGCAAATGGTTTGGTCAGACACTGGACCACTAAAGATAAAGAGAACAATTAAGAATATTGCATAAAAATGAAGCAGTTTCTTTGCGTCTGTATTCACTATGGAGATGCCTTTCTCTAAGCAAATTATTTTCAGATAGTAAACACAAGGCGGTATCAGAGATCAAGTTGTCAAAAGAAAAGAATCTTAAAGAAACCGGCAAAGAACAACAACAAAAAATCACTAGGATCATCCATTGAAAGAGTTCCAAATAAACCTTAAAATGATAATTTGGAGAAACACACTCTTCCATAAGAATGACCATATTGTCTCACAAGGTCTTCAAAAAAGGCACATGGGCAATCTGAAGAATCACAGATCAATTGACCTTACTTCAGTGTAAAGTAAATCATGTGAAACAATAACTAAAAATGAAATATTTTAACAGACCATGGCATAAGAAAGCCAAACTGCCTGGTCTCTTAAAAGGTATATTGTTTCACTCTAATCTATTAAAATTCTTTGGCAGCCAAAGAGAAGACCAGAACCTTTTCAATAAACTGCCAGGATTTTCAGAAAGACGCGCCCTAACCAGAGGGCTTAAGGAAGTTTAAGTTTTCCACCTCTCCCACCTTTTCACACAGACTAATCAGCAAGATCAGTGCTGCATTCCTGGAGCACAGCACAGGAGGACATTAGGGTCTGTGCTTTTACATGAGAGACACTTTAAAGGAAACACAGGACCTCCACTCTGAACTGCCTTTTGAGTCCATGGAAGAGATTCCCAATAACAGCAGAGTTTAATATTTTAAGTGTCAGGTTTTTAAAGTTTTCGCTCCAAACATAACCACCCAAAGCAGGAGGACTTGGCCAGGTTTTTCTCCTTTTTTTTAAAAGTCTTGCGCTGTTTGTTTTGGGTGTCTGCACTGCACGTTTTTATTTACTGGTCAAATAGTACTAGGAGAGCAGAGGAGATGAGAAGGATGGCCTCAGGGTGTTCTGACAGTGCATGAGGCAAAGGGGCTAACACTGCAGCCCACCAGTGGTCTCCCAAAATCTCTGTGCACCCAGGCTGTGCTCATATTTATGCCTAACCTACTTTCCAGTCACTTTTTGTGCCGTCACAGAGCTTTTGTAGATGCACCACTGGGGGCAGGGAAAATGTAGGAAAAAAAAAAAAGTGCTCCAATTCTGTAGCTATTCACCTGATTCTTTTGCAAATTTGGCCCTATACTCCCTGTAATTCACAAGTTGATAGACACTCAGGAGACTCCTAGCTGCTAACATTCCTGTCAGCCGTGTCCCAAAGAACAAAGGCAAGCTGAAGTATTTTTTAATTCTACCCTCTCAGCTCATCAACGCTAAGTTTACATAAAAATGTAAGAACATTACACTACACACACTGCTAATAATCAGAAACTAAAGCTTTGAAGTTTCCTTATTTCACAGCTACTGCCATGACAGATGCTTGCCAGAGAAAACTCAGGGGGCATTTGTTTGCAAGCATTTTGGCTAAGCATAGTGCCCATTGTGCCACTTAATATTTCAGCTATCTCTAGTGTAATCAGGGAACAGCAGTTACTTATTTATCTCACGTCTTGCTCCTTGCTAGCTACCTACTATCGCCAGCATGACCTCTGAAGCACACACATTAATTTTACCTCAGTATTTCTATAGCATCAATTAATAAAAACTGACTATGTTTTCAACAAACGCACATGTACTGATAAATGAGGGTCCTGACTTAATTGCTCTGTAAATTAAGAGCTCACAGTAGTGACAATAGAGAATAGTTTTAATATTTAAAAACTCATTAAATTTGTGTACTTTTTGAATAATTAAAGTCACATGGCCATTTTAAAGAGCTAATTTAAGTTTAATTCTTAAATGTATATCACAGAAGAACTTGATCTGTTGAAAATTATCGGTTAATTTTCAGAACAACTTAATTCTATTCTGTTATTTCCCTGAAATTCTGCATTTGTTAATATACTTATCTGTCCCTTCTGCCTGCCGGAAATTCCTTGCAACAGCAATTCCAGGATGATGAGACCAACCTGTACTTTTGTTGGCTTTCTATCCATAGAAAACAGTGTAAACCTAACATTAATAATGTATTTTTCTCTTTTCTTTTCTACAGTGGATCATAACTCTACATTTTAGTTCTTTAGATGTCTATCAGATCCACTGATTAGATTTAAATAGTGGATGTTTTGGAGAAAACAACTTTCGTTGTTTATGACTTGCAGCTGTGTGAAGATGCAATTCAAATGCCCAAGTATGTGTTATTTTGACAGAATTTGCAAGGGTTCATGGAAACTCCATGTCCTTACAATTATGAAAACTCAAGGGATGGTCAAAGTTAAACCTTCAAACTGTGAGTAATTGCCACTTCCTTTTCCACTCAGAACTCTGGTTTTTAGAAGTGAGTAGTATTTTAAAAGACAATATATGATTTCCTGGCAGTCAGCTGAAGTACTGCTAGCAAAAAAAAGGTTCACCCTCCTCACTTGATTATTTTTGTGGCATTCAAAGGGACAACTCAAAAAAGAAAGCTGGTTCCCTTGCTGAAGATC
>JAVSBS010012293.1:7433-21725 GCA_033124195.1 Coracias cyanogaster
TCTGATCTTTGAGTCCAATCATTAACCTAACACTGACAAGTCCTCAACTAAATCATATCCCTAAGCACTATGTCTATAACTCTTTTAAATCCCCCCAGGGATGGAGACTCCACCACTGCCCTGGGCAACCTGTTCCAATGCCTGATAACCCTTTCAGTAGGGAAATTCTTCCTAATATCCAATCTAAACTTCCCTTGGTCCAACTTGTGGCTGTTTTCTCTTGTCCTATGTTACCTTTCACATCACCTTTTACCTGGCCTTTACTCTCTCTTCTCAGTTGCATCCTACAATCCCAGGACATCAAAGTTACTTTCCTGTTCTGAGGTATGGCACCTGCATAGAAAATTGCAGGTGCTTGGTGCTCCAGCATAATTGTTTTTTTTTTCTTCTTGATAGATTTGAGAAACTGTGATTGCTCGGGGATATAACATTGCTGCACGGCCTGACTGAGCACGTTCCTACTGGAAGGGCAGAGTTGTGGTGGTTTGGTGGTTCAACAGCTCGTGGTTTCTGTCCCTGGAGCTGTATCTGCTTGTGAAGCAGGTATTTGCTTGTGACTGTTGGTTCTGCAGCAACGTGTAATGCTTAGAGCTCTTACCAGCTCCTAAAACTTTCAGGAATTGGTAAGAGCTATAAGCACTGCAAAAATTCTCTTGAGCTCCTCTAGTAACCTAGGCTTAATTGTTTTATTAATATTTTTTAAACTTTTGCTTCAAAGTTTAGTGTGCAACTCTTAGTCATGCCCACATTTCAGCAGGCCAGTAAAACTTTGCCTTGCACACATCTGGGATCGATTGGAGATACTTTCTCTCCCAGCCTGGTACCAAGCCCAGGGACAGATGTCCCCACAGCTCTGCAGGCAGTGCATCTATGTGGTGTGGGTTGCTGTAGATCATGTCACAAGGATGGGGACGAAGACCATGGAACTGGGTTTGAAATTTCTGTGTTTATAACTACTGAAAAAAAATCCTTGGTACAGCCCATGTCATGCAGCCAGCATCTTTTCTTTACCTCCAGTAGTGTCTTGGCACCCACAGGACAGAGGTGATGGTAAAGAGAAACCAATGGTAAATTCCACTGGAAGGATGCCCTGTGAAGCTAATACTGTTGAACAGCTTCACGAGCACATGGGGAACAACTGCTGCCACTGACACACATCAAAGGTGGGCTTTGTGATCTTCCCCTTAATGAAGAAAGGAGTGCTTTCCTGCAGGTGTTCCCCAGCCATCTGACTGCAGTATAAACAGCATTTTTCAGGGAGGGCACGTTAATAAGCTGGAGTTTGCTAATACCTCCTGTGAGCAGGACCACACCTCATGGCAGGAGAGAGGCAGGAAGGGCTTAGATGATTTTAATTAAAGTTGTTGTGAGGAAGAAATTAAATTTAGTCTCTTGCCCTGCCTGTATGACAAGGGGAGAGAGCTCAGCCTCTCTGAACCAAGCTATTAGCTGCCTTCTGTTTGCCTAGGAAAAAAAAGCAATTTCTCTGTCAGCTTTTACCCTGGCTCCTGGGCCCTGATTGCTTGTTTATTTTCAGCAGCTCCCCAAATCACTTTGAAGATGGGCTTAAACATTGATCATCTCTTACAGTCCTTCATCTCTGTTTGGCCAGCAGACATTACAAAATGTATCTTAAATTACCTCTTTTCCCAAAATGAACGAGCTGTATATATGGTCTGGGAGAATAAAGCTCTTTCAGCCAAAGTATAATTCAGCCAATGTCTCTGCTCCCATGTTTGCTTCCAGTTCTCCTGGATTTGCCTTCCAGCCCAGTTGGGAAAGCAGCAGGGATCCCAGGAAAGAAAAAACAAGTGCTACATATTTCAAGGCAAAACCTTGCAGTGCTCTGTTCAGTGAGCAGGATCCTGTTTAAAAACTATTTGCTCTCCCCTTATTGCAGCAGTGGGATCTTTTCTTGCTGCTTGCTGAAGGAGGGATGGGGGAGCTCTGGGGGGTGATGCTGTGCAGCCAGTGGGATGCAGCAGTGAAGTGATGCCCGGCACTGGTAGCTGCTGGCAGGGTCCCGCATTTCCCATTTGAGCACTGAGACCTGCCAGGGCTGGGAAAAAATACCCCACAAACAGCTAAACATTTAGTTTGTATAGAACTGGCAGGAGGCAGTGAAGGTGACTAATTCAGTGTAGAAAGCCCAGAAGCCACAGCTGAACAAGAAGCAAGATCTATTAAATCATTCTGCAGTATGCTTCTGATGGCTACTTTATGTATGTAGATACTTCTTTTTATTAGCACTTTAATGGTAACAGGTCATACTAGCCTCTTTCCTGAGTTAACCTGGAAGGGAGAGCATTACTGACTTATTTAGATGCATGATCACCTTTGTTCCTGTAGCCTGTTCCAAAATACCAGTGAGAGGAGCTCCGGGAGGGCTCAGGGTGACGAGGGGTTTGCTCAACTGAAGGATGCTGAGCAAAGGGGTTGTGCAGCAGCCTGAGCAGTGGGGAAAGGGCTGTGCTCATTATACAGGCTGTCCTCTGAATTCATTGCTTGCATTATCATTTCCTTCTGCAGTTCAGTTTGCAGATGCTGTATCACCGTCCGATTATGCGTGCTTCTGGCTGATGATGTATGCCTGTCCACATACTGATTTGCAAGAGGGGGGGAAAACACAATGCTTGTGACCTCAGAATTAATAGATTTTTAGCCATACAGGTAGCATAAAACATCTGTATTTTACAGTTTGTGAGATATTGGTGAATGGGATTCTGGCTCAGCAGGTCATAGGCTGCTGCCCATTAAATCAGTGAGTGATTTATAGCTTGCCCCAAGTCTTCACAGCTGGGTTGCCAACCTATAGCATGTATGGGGTGTAAATACTATATGTTTACACAAAGCCTCTTCTCTGGAAGTCCCAAAAAAGAGGATGAGCTCCATGCTTCAACAAGCTGAAAAGTTGCCATGTCCTCGGGCAAAAATGCACCTGGGCAAAGCAGCCCAGCAATGTCTTATAAATATAGACTTTTTTTTATTTCTTTCCTTGGTTATAACAGAAGGGGAGCATTACCAAGTGTCTCTCCACCCACAATGATGCGATAGTGATGTGAGTGAGAAAGCTTTGTGCAATGATGGAAAATAGGCTGTAGATCCACTGAGTTACTGTTTGAGAGAAGAAAACACTTTTGGAAGTTCATGTTCTCTGCCCATGCTGGACTCTGCTGTCCTTGTCTGAGAAATGGGCTGATTGCAGAGAGTGTGGACTTCTGCTTCTAGTCACTGGCTTTCAAATTTCCAGCTAAGAACAGGTGTTAAGTTTGGATTTTTTTTTTTCTTCTTACCCTGAAGTTTGTCAACTTTTTATTTTACCTTCAGAGCCTTGCAGTCACGAGGAAGGGGAATCTCTAGCAAGCAGAATAAGGATAAGCTAATAAAATAGATGTAAAGTGATTAACTTGCTTTATTGTTGTTTATTCTTTGAATTTTGCTTGAATTTTACTAGTAAGAATAAAGGAGAATATGACGTATTGATAAGGCTTCCCACCTTCTAGAGTCACCACCATCCTGGATCTTTTTCCAGAGTGAGGACAAAAAGCATTTTTCTAACAAACACAAAAAATCTGGAGGACTTTTTAGCCAATCTTTGACATCTTTCCTTACAGTACGATGGTATCTGAAACTCGGTGCATATAGCTAGTGAGAACTGTGGCTCTGGAGTTTATGCTCTAAATATATAAAAGGTAGGAGGGCATGTGACTTGGCCTGACCTTGGGTGTTGGCAGGGCTGGGAATCAGGCCAGGTCTCCTTGCTCCCAGTTTGCACTCTCTGATTTAGTTTTGCTGCCCTGTTGTGTCTCTTCTACAAAAACCTGACTTGCAGCCAAAATAGTTGCCAGAGTCTTGCGTGCCTGAGCCCAGCCTCCAAAGCCTGCTGCCTCTCCCCATGATTCCCGTTCCTAAGGGCTTTACCCTGTCACAGCTGATTTTCTTGCAGAGAGGACTGGACCCTCTGAAATGCAAGGCATGTGATATTTAGCTCAGTGCAAGAGCATAGCAGCCATTTTTGCAAGGCTTAATGTTGGCTTTCAAGGAGATAACTCCCTGCTAGGCACCTTCCTTGGCAGGAGCTTGTCAGATCTAGCTGGAGCACCTTAATTTGATTTTGTATTGCTGCATCTACTTATTTCCCTACTTTTTTAAAATATTGAGATTAAACTCTGGGATTATCATAGTATCATAGAATGTATTGGATTGGAAGGGAACTCTGAAGGTCATCTAATCCAACCCCCCTACAATATACAGGGACATCTCTAACTAGGTCAGGTTCATCAGAGCCGCATCAAGCCTGACCCTGAATGTCTCCAGGAATGGGGCCTCCAGCACCTCCCTGGGCAACCTGTTCCAGTGATCAACCACCCTCACATTAAAGGATTTTTTCTTAATGTCCAACCTAAATCTACCCTTTTCTAACTTAAAACCATTATCCCCCATCCTATCACTACAAACTTTTGTGAATAGATCCTCCCCCACCTTCCTATAGGCCCCTTTCAGGTATTGGAAGGATTCTCTTATAACAGCAGACACCTAATGCACTTGGGCTTCGATAGGTCATCTGCATGCTGCAGAACCATGCAGCTTATTTCAAATAAAATGTTTGCACTAGTGCTGGAGGTGGTGCAGGTCTTGCCTGATTCAGCAAATCCAATTCCTGCGCTTGTGCCATGAACCATCGTGTGAAACTGCCAAGGTCCCCAAGGGACAGATGTCAATCATTCAGCCTCCTGCCCAGGTTGCTAGTGCTTTCAGTCTTGGTAACAAAGTCTTAATCTGGAAAATGGTCTGTTGAAAAGTATTTAAAAAAAAAAAAAAAGGATGTGGTGATGCTGAGTTCTCATCTGAACCCTGGTGCAGTGCTGTGTCCAGCTGGCTTTTTATTCCTGCACATTTCCAGGCAAAGCAGGTGGTGTTCAATGTTTCTGTGTTTTAAAAAAATAAATCTATGGAGTGCTATGTGAGGCTACTCACATCTGTGCACTCTATGTAGGTCAGATATGTGTTCACTTCTTTATGAAGACTAAACTTGACAGCATTTCCTTTCTGCAACCAGGGAGGGAGAATCGCAAAATTCACATGCTGGCTCCATAAGTAATGTCCTTAAGGGAAGACCCCAAAGGGGATGCAGATGAAGGATGTTACCTTTATCATGTGCTTCAGGTTTGTAACAATGGAGTTTATTGATTGAAGATTTATCTAAGCTGCATATCCAGGGTTGATGGAGTGTCATGTCAGATTAGCCTTACAGTTCAAAATACTAAATGCTTCTATGCCATGCTTCCAGCAGATGCCTTTTGCTTTGCTCTGACTAAAAAGCCTGTTTCCTAATCTCTGAAGCCTGTGTTTCTGTTGCTGTATTTCTTAAAATGCAACTCGCTCCCCTCTAGCCAATCCTATACTGGTATTTCTTGACCTGCTCTGACTCTGGCTGTGGTGGGGGATAAAATGAGTTGGAAACAGACAACCTGTTTTGCCCAGAAGTATGTTAGGAACCTGATCTAGCACCCTTCAAAATGGCTGAGAGTCTCACTTTGCTTGATGGGCATAGTCTCAGAGATAGATGTTTGTTCAGAGATAGTTGTTTGCTCTACTACGGTGAAACTAGCGGGGATCAAAGATGAAGTTCCTACTAATTGCCCACTCAAGAGTGGTCCTCTGATTTCCTCAGCTTGACCCCAGCCCATGGAGTAGGGGACCTAAATCAATCTGTCTGGTTTCTACATGTTGGGGAGTTTCTTTGTTTTCATTCTTGAAGTCACATGATGACACAGGAACTTTGTTTCTCAAAGAAGGAAGCTCTGAGATTTGAGGAGGAAAAACTTGAAAATGTGTTGCTATGGGATCCTAAGCATCCATTAAATAGGGATAAATAGAGGATCTAGGGTTTATTTTAAAGCTGAAGGGGGAACTGGCTCTGCTACCCAAATTATTTTTTGTCAGCTGAGATGACCTTGCAAGCAGCCACTATTGAAACAGCAGCAGAGGAGGATCAGAGTAGATGAAGGTGTATATATGAATGTCCTTATGCAATCCTATGTAGTGTGGAAGATATTTCTAGTATTAAGGCTGATCTCCCTGTTTGACAAGACTATTAAGAAACATTTGAAATGAAAGAAGGGCTGCACCTGTCACCACCTACTTCAGCAAATGGGTAGCATCTGCAAGCAAATGAACATCATCTACAGCTCTTCCTTCAGCAACATGTGATGGTCTACAAGTGTTACCAGCCTCCTGAGATACCTGAAATTAGATGTGAAGTTCTGTATTCTGAAGCAGCAGGATGAGTAGCCAACACTTCAGGACCTCTCAGCGATAAGCAGATCAGGTGGTCTACCTGAAGCTGACTTGGCTGTGATTGATCTGTGGGTTTAGGAGCATTGGTCTTGGAAACTGGGTATGGGTTGTAGCAGGCTTCCAGTGTGGGGAAATGGACTCTGGACTTCATGGAGTTGCTCTAAGTTGCTTAGAAAAGAGCACTGCTGGGGCACTTGAAGGGAAATCAAAGCAGAACTTCTGTCTGTCCTGTTCTGCAAGAATTCTAGCCGAAATCCTGATTCTCAATGTGTAAATGTGAATGAACTGTGTGAGGACATATCAGTACAGATGTCTCTGCTGGAGACACCACCTTGCTAATTGTCTGTTGCCATGCTCAGCAGGAAATCAAGGGGCGAGATGTTTCCTATGACTGCTCTTTCCTGTCCTAAAGAAGATGAACAGTACATTATTAGGGAAGCTCCTGAGTACAAACCATTTCAGAAGTCCCCACTGACCAACTGAAACTAAAAGGCAACTAATGCAATGCCTATTATTGCTATGTATTTTTTTGACCTTTAAAAGGAAAATGTGCTAGGGAGTCAGGAGACCCACTGAGAAATCGGTTCGGCTTGTTCTGGGCAGAAGGTGAGTGAGATGCCGTGGTGGCTTAACATCAAGGCAGAGATTAGAGTGATGTACAAATCTGATGTGCTGTTGTCTCTGCTTTATGCATGAGCACAGAAATAGAGTCCCCAGTCAGTCGGGTGTCTCTCAGCTATTCTGGTTATGAAGCAGACAGAGAGGCTGAAGTGTTTTGCTGTTCTCTCCTAACTTGATTTTAAAACTAGGATGTAAACTCCTTATTTTCAGAGAATAAAAGGGAGGGAGGAAGAATGTTGTTTGTTGCCCTGCATTTACATAAGTGAAATGTCTGTTTTGGTGAAAGCAAGTAATATTGAACATTTTCATGGCAATAAGTCCTTTTGAGAAAAGCTTTGATGAAGTTTGTGTGTCAAGGGGAGTGAGCCTGGCTGAGACTTTCAGGAGCTCCACAAAGGCTTTATTACTTTTCTGTAAATTGAGAGTTAGATAGGAGAGGATGGGATAAGGCTGAGTTCAGGTGCTGCCAATAGCCCCAAAGTTCAGAGGAGAAAAGGATTATGCAGGGCTTGTGCATTTATTAGGTCCTCTAGCCATGGAAAAGTGACCATTGCTTTACCTGATTTGTGAAGAATTTTGCTCTTCAAGTGTTGGGACTGGTTTTCTCCTAGCAAAGACCTTTGCCTTGAAAGTCTCAGTTGCCAAATGTACTAAAGCTGAGGTGTTGGCAAATGCAGCCTTTAATGTACAGACACTTTCAAGATATCATTCCCTCACTGTGATTGTGGCTACTTTTCTGGTGTTGCTCTGGATCTAGATGAGTGAGTGAAGCCTGGCTCCATGCTGTTATCAGTCCTGTGGTTGTGGGACATACAAACTGCAGCTGCTCCTGGAGTGGTGGGCACCATCTTGCTCAGAGGAACCAGTAACGAGAGCCTCTCCCAGCCCAGAGGCTGGGCTTGGTTTGTCAAGGCAGACACACTTGGAGGCAGGCAGCTTTGCAAGAAATGTACTTGTAGTTACCAGATAGGTTGTCCTCCAGGACCAGACTACTTCTCAAGCAGCCCATTTGTTCTCTCCCTCCTTACAACTAGAAGGAAATCAGTCCTGTGCTTGAGCTGTTGCAATATTTCCCCAACAACCAAGTGTGACATCTCAGGCAGAGCAACAAGGGCCATAGGGATCCTAGGACTGTCAAAAGTCTACCAGACTGTGCCCCTGATCCCACCAGCCATGCTATGTGCCTCCAGCGCTTCTCTAAGAGGAATGGTAGTGTGAGATTGATGGTTGGACTTGATGATCTTAGAGGTCTTTTACAGCCTTAATGATTCTATGAATTTATCAAGCTTCTGCAAGTTATTTTCTGTCTAGCTGCTCCTTGTCCAAAGCAGCTAAGGTACTGCAGGAATCAGAGTGAAGCTGCCTCTGTTCTTGAAGCTTTCTTTGGGACTGGGCTCTATGCTCCACCTAGCTATGGGAACTCTCCATATGTAGCCTCTCCACTGGAGCTGATGCATCCTAGTTGCTGATGTAGGAACAAACCATCACAGTCAGAGTTCAGGAGGCACTTTTGCAGCTCCAGCACTTCACTGAGGTTGTCCCCATTAGCTTGTAGTATTAAAAGAAAGTAAAAGTTGAAATGTGGTGCTGGGTTGGGGAGTCGTGTCTGCCAGCGCTGTCCTGCCAGCCCTTCCACTGGTGCACCAAGGGACCACCCAACAGTATGCTTTGATTTGCCTCCATAGACACATGGATGATTTTGATATTCAATCATATGGGAATGCCACAAGAGCTGGGAGTCCCATGTCCTCTGCTTGCTCCAGTTTATTAAAATACATTAATAAACAATGACTCTTCAAAGCAGTGTGCTCCAGAAGCTGCAGTGCTGTGTCATGTATAAAACATGACCCTGTGAAAACCAGCCTGTTCTTCTGTGGGCAACTTGTAGGTCTGGCCATCCTTGAACTAATGTTCAAAACAAGGTGTCTCCTGTCCACTGAGCAGAGCATGAGATTCCTTAAGATAAGCATGTGACACTGGATGTTGTCAGTGAGATCTTATTTGTCCCTTGAAACAGGAATAATTTCCTTACAGATGTCAAAAATGCTTCCTGTGCTGTGGGGTTTAGCTGCAGATTAGCATGAGTTACTTGGTTTAAAGGAAGAAAAGAAAAAAAGCCAAACTAAGCAATCTGACAAAACTTTATTTTTATCTATATTGCAGTGTCAGTTAACCCAGGCTCAAAGCTTTCAAGTGCTGGTGGTTGTGTCTGTCCCTGTGCTCCCCTTGGAAGGAGACTGAGAGGATGGGAGAAGTAACTTTTTTATGTCTTGTGAAGGGGGAGAGATGTGATGGTTTTGTGATCACTGAATGGTGTAAACTGGGAAGGGCTCAGAGAAGTTGTGTGTGAAATGTGAGCAAGAGCCCTGCACATCTGTGCTGTCCCATCACAATTGCACATTTCCTTTGGGTGGAATTTAATACATTTCAAGGTAATAATCTGGCACAACCAGCTAAAGTTGAATTGAAAAATATTCTTCCTACTTGTGGTATTCCGTGAGTAAAATATCTTTCATTAACCTTTTGTTCTCCATAGATACATCTTAACATTCTTGATGATATCTTTAAAATGATGTTCTGCACCTTTGCATATGATCACGACAGGGAGATTTAGGTGGTTTTTTTTCTTAAAAAAAAAAAAAGAAATTCAGTCCCAGAAGCTAATGAAATCCTTAAGATTACTTATGGCTCCACTGTTTCAAGTGCATTTTAAATTTGTATCATCTTGTTGTAAAGCAGGTAACAGCAACGTTCTCAGAAAGGTAGCACAGGAAAATGATTTTGATAGATATCAGAAAGTTTCATAACTATAGTTGGGAAGCTTTGCTGGGATGTCAGGTGAGGATGCATCCTCAGCCTTACTCTATAGGACCAATGTTTGTCTATGCTTTGATATGAAGTGTCTTTGCACAATTTATTGGCACGCTTTATATCCATGCATACTGTTGAATTTGGCCATGTGCTGTCTGTGAGAGAACTGATGACTATGCTGGTGCTCTGATGTTGTGCAGACTGAGTTGCAGTCTGATGGCTGTATTTCCCAGCTGAGCTGGTTACCAAAGCTCCTCTGGCACTTGGGGTGCAAGGTGGCTGGTGTGGGTATGATAAATGACTTCAAGAGTGACTAAAATGCTGTAGGCCTGATGTCAAGCTTTTTCCAACATCTTTGCGTGGGGCTTCGTGTGGCACACAAGTTAGTGTAGCTTAGCATTAGAAACAGTTCTCGCATCAGAATGGTTTGAACAGAAGTTGCACAGAGCAGTGTGGATAGTTGGAGAACATGCTGGCTTTGGTACAACCTCAACCACCACTCACTGTGCCCTCTTTGGTAGGATGGTTTACTTTGTTCTCAGAAAGGCAGATGAGATAGAAAACAGCAGAGGTGACTGTGTGTGATGGTGTTATGGGTGTGACAACGTCCCCTTTCAGAAAGCATGTCAATGAACGCAGTCTGGTGTTCATCTTGGTCCACACCTTAGCTGAAGGAGTTGAATGACTTTTGTACAGATGTGTCTTTTTGTAGTGGTACCTGTACTGTCCTCCTGACCCACACCATAGATCTGCAGGATTTGGATCCTGCCTGATGGGTGCTAGAATGAAAATGGCAGAGGAAGGCACTATTTGTTGAAAACATCTAGAGTTGTTGCCTTTGTCTCTCTGACAAGAGAGGCTTTTGTCTTCAAAACTTGCCAAATTCTTGATCTTTGAGGTGGCAATCTCTTTTGCTGTGGGAGAGAGGTCTCCAGGCCACCTTCGTCATTTATCACTTAATGCTGGAGCAGATAGCTGGTGGGACAAGCACCATCAGTATTCCAGGGAGAACCTCAGTTGTCTTCATCACTTGCTGCCTGCATCGCAGGCAAGCTGTGATGATCTGCACTGCTGCCTCATTTGCCCTAGGTATGTGTTAGATGTTGGACAGACAGGGAAGCCCAGTCCTCATCCCCAAAGGGCTCTGAACTTCCATTGCAAGCAGAGGGTCCAGGCAGGTGAAAATTCAGCTCATTTTAGGCTACCTGCAGAGGCAAGGGAGCCAGATATGTGTACGTGAAGAGATATTTCCTTTTATCAAGAAGATCTTACTCTCTGCAGGCTTTTCATGCCAAACCACTTTTACAGCTGATGAGCCAAACTTAGCTTGCTGGTATCAGATTGGATATTAGGAAGAACTTATTTACTGAAAGAGTGATTAAGCACTGGAACAGACTGCCCATGGACGTGGTGGAGTCACCATCCCTGGAGGTGTTAAACATGTAGACGTGGCATTTTAGGACATGGTCTAGTGGTCATGGTAGTGTCAGGTTGACGGTTGGACTTGATGATCTTAGTAGTCTTTTCCAACCTTCATAATCGTATGATTCTATGAATTCTGGTATGAATTGGGAGTAACTCTTCTGGTTTCACTACAGGTACTTTGATACACAATAATGTAATAGAATAATGGAGCTCTGTGATAAATAAGGCTTTATGGGGCAAGGAGAGCAACAGACAGTAGATCTGGACCACACTGCTCAAAAGAAAACTTCTGACCTCATGAAGTAGCCTTAGTACTTTATTATTCTTGCAAAACAAAACAAAAAGCTCTCTCTTATTCTTTCTCCTCCAGAGTCTTGCCCAAAGTTTTTCCTGCTCTTAGACTTTGTGTGTCACGGAGTGGGATAGCTACAAGCTTCTGGGGGGATCGATGTGCCCCAAGTTTACGGGGAAATCAGTTTTGTCACATCACTGAATTGTGAGAAGCTCAGTAATAGTGTGAGCTCAAAGAGATGATCCACCAAGGTGGACACCCAAGCCTTGGAGGCAGGCCTGCAGCTGGCTCATCCACGGGTTTCATGCAGCACAGCCCTAGCAGGATTTCCCTGCATGTACTGTCACAAGAGCTTTTATTGCTTTAACACTGCTTGGTCTCCACACAGATGGACTAATCCTGTGTGATGTTGTTCCAGCAAAGGCAATGGCAGTTCCCAAGCCTTTATTTCACAGTATTACTAAATTTCTTGTTTTGAATGCACTGGAATTGTGTGAGTCTCTCTGATTCAAAGCTATTGAAGCCTTTGGAAAGTCTCTCATTAGTTTACTAGTTCTTGGATGTAATTCTAGTTGTATATGGAAAATTTGAGGGTGGTCTGCCAAGCTGGTGCAGATTGGCCTGAGGTCCACAAGCAAGTGTTCTCTGTTCCCTCTCATAAGCCTCTGCTTGCAGCAGTGTGGAAAAAGGCGGAATGAACCAAACCTATGGGGTCTGAAATGTGCTGTGTTCTCCAGGTGCTTCCTCTTCCTATTGGCATCTTGGATGTTTTCCATAGTAAAGAGGGTCTACCCTTAGCGCCAGCAGCGTTCTGATGAGCAGAATCTCTGGAATGTGAAATTGAAGAATTAAATCCCTTCACACTCGCAGACGCTTCTGCTGTCCATCCAGGCCAGCTCTGGTCACAGCCACATCGCTTCTGCTCTTGCTAATGTGTAATGCTGAAAATCCTGAGCTATTTTTGGTAGCTAAAAATAATCAAGGAAGAATACTTTTAAATGTAATATTCACCACATCTTTAGGGAGGAGAAGGATTGGTGAAACTTCATTTCCCTTGATGCCTTTGTCCTGTGGTTGTTAATTACTTTTAAACTGCCTGTCATGTTGTGAGTTGGGTTGTTGTACAGTTTTTTGCAGTTGTCAGAATGTCAATTCTAATGAAAGTCTTCACAGACATGCTGTACCTAAGTGATTTTAAGCTTTTAGGCTAAGCAGGTTGCTGATAGCGTTTTCAGATGAGTCAGATTTCTGTGTCTTTTTTCAATATTTTTTGTTTGGTTGGAATATCTTCATAAAAATTGGTTGTTGAAGGTTGGGGGTTTTTTCTTCTTTAAAGGCTAAGTTGCCTGTCAGCTTGCCACAGCTGTTTGGAATTCAGCATCTTACACAGCAGTCACATTGGGGAAAAAGGAAGTGCCTGTGTAATAACAATAATTGAAAATTAATAGTAGATTAAATTAATACATAATTAGAAAACACTAATGCTCCCTGTGAACAAAGGCAGATTCCTATAGGAGCCTTATGAATTGAAGAGGAAAAGTATATGACGCTTTCCCTGGGCACTGTCTATTCCAGCCTGCAGATCATTAAAGCAATTACAATTTCACAGAGGTTTGATCTGGAATTGATTTCTTTGTGATAATTCAATTTAGAGGCTTGCTTCCTCCAGGGTGGAAGATGACAGAAGATGAAGTGTAAAAATCCTTAGCACTGTTCACAGGCATGCATGAAGACTGGCATCCAGCCAGCAAGGGTTTGCTCTGAAGAATAGTTTTCCTTCGACCGCCTGGCTGGAGTGTGGACCTTAGTACTTAATTAGGAAATTACCAATGTCAGCTTTGTGCTAGGCTATGTTGTAATAAGGGCTGGGGGGGGGGAGGTCTATAGACCCTCCCCAGTAGGAGAAGCATACTGGGTTTGAGTCTCTTCATCCTTGCGATGTAGCATATCAGAATAATCTTTGGCCATCTGTTCCACAGCTCATGGTGAAACCTTCAAAGATAATTTGTGAGGGTGTTCTACCACCCTGAGCCAAACTTGGTGTTTCCCAGCCTGTCAGCTGCTTTGGGCTCATCCTAATCAGCAAAAGCCAACATAACTTTGTCTTAGCTGCTAAAAGCAAGGCAGTTGGCCCTGATGGTGAAGGCTTAGCTCTACCCCTGTGCAAGGTGGATCTTCAGCTCCTCCAGAACTAGGACCACAGTCTGGCTTCCCCTTCCTCATCAAAGTGTTTCTTTGCTGGCTCTAGCAGCAGTTGTCTTCTGCTGGCTGCCTTCAGTAGCCAGGGTAGGACAGGCATGCTCTTCTGCTCTTCCCTGAAGCAGGGAGTCAGGGTGGCTCCACCACGTGTCCTTCCTCATTGCTGAAGACTCAGTGGCCAAAGCCATTTCAGAGGGCTCTGCAGAGAGCCTGCTGGTCTTCTGCTTCCATGTGGCTCTTTACAAGACTGCCAAGGTGGAGACACCTGGCATTTTCAGGCACAGGAGTGAGTCCTGTATGTGACAGTCTGATACAGGCCTGGCATATTGTCCTGAGCAGCTCAATGCCAGAGGAGATGTGCACAATGGAACACGAGAAGCCATGGAGAGAATGCAAGACCATGCTGGAGTAACACGTATCTATGCACTGGTGGCTGTACCACCAGCAGCATGCTTCTGCCACAGCATGTGCCTGGCATATGCATTGGTGCACGTATAGTCTGATCAGATAAGCAGTGCGTGTATCTTATGGCTTTGTAGTGGGTCTGGCTGAGCTGGTTTTCCACAGAGCAGCAGTGTTTTGTGCTGGGAGCTAGAAGGATGTTGATAACACACCTGTGTTGTGACTGCTCCTGAGCAGTGCTC
>JAVSBS010012293.1:23217-46958 GCA_033124195.1 Coracias cyanogaster
TTACGGTTCCGGCATCTTCCGCCCCACCTTTTTTTTTTTTTTTTTTTTTTTTTTACATCTGGGATATGCTTAATCTTTTAAGACATTTCTTCTTTTAAAGAGAAGAGATTAACATGATACAGCTAACATCTGTACCTGAACATTTTGACTGTTCTGGTGACTCACATGGGAGCTGTGGGGATCTGAACAAGTGGGGTGAGGTCTCATACTCTTGCTGTAGGTGCTGTCACCTTTTCCAAGCAGTTGCCCCTCAATAATGAAAAACTGTTTCAGCTTTATTGGCATTTTGTATGCTTTTTGCTGTAGCTTTCCTTGATTCTCCTTCCTTCCACTCTTCCAGTGAAAATGGACAGAGTAGGACCAGTTCTTCAAGTGAAAAGTGTCCAGAAAAGGAATTTTAGTCAAATCCAGACACGCTGCTGGTTTTAACATTCTGTGGTATCTGGGCAATTGTAGCTCTGTGGCTTCTCCTGCTAGGGTCAGCGTGCAAAGAGCATTATTAAACTCAAGATGTGTCCTGAGCAAGTTATATTTGGAGTACATAAGATAGAGGTCATGAGTTTCCAAATCTTTTTTTTTTTTTTTGTCAACGAGCAGTGGAGACCCAGAGGTTGTTGGCTGGAGGATCTCTTGAGTTCTGCGCTATAAACACAAGGCTGGTCCTTCCTCCTCAGCTGTTTGCAGCTGTACGGGTTGTCACCCACATAAAGGATGAAAATGCATCCCAAAGGGTCATGGAGGTACACCTGGAAAAGCTGCTCTGAGAGGGATCATTTTTTATTTTCCCATGGTGCCAAGATGAGCTTGTATGATAGCGAGCTCCCATATATTAGAAAAATGTTGCTTAAAGCATCTGGATGAAATTGAGCTAATTGGATCTAACCTCAGTAATTCAATACCCCAATTAATTCAGTGTGCTCTGAGAAACCCACAGGAGGGCTGTGCTTTGGTGTTCCCTGGTGTAAGGCAGGGCCAAGTATTTGATTGTGGAAAAGCAGCCAGGCACTAGGCAAGGACTTTGGGACCAAAATGAGTGATGGCCGTACACATATAGCAGCCTGGGGCTGTAAAGTGCCTGCATCAACCATAATGTTCCATTAAAGGCAAAATGTTGGTGGCTATCTTTATATAAAATTTAGGGAGGCTGTTTGCTCAGGGACTTGGATCTTGGTGCTATCATCAGATGTTAACTCAGCCTGGACCCTCCCCAGTTTGAGAATGGGATAAGCACAGTGCTGCCCCAAATACTGTGTTGAGTTATTATGTATTTTTCAGCCTAGGAAGCTGCTGTGAAAAGAAACCATCATTGTGCGTAGGAATGGTTCTGGCTCTGCAGAGGGGTTGACATTTGTGAGGACTGAAGCTTTTAAGTGGGATTGATCAGACCATTCTTGGAAGTTCAAATGCATGAGTGCAGTGCCACACTTTGAGGCACCGCAGTGTACCTTGAATACTGCAGTTAAATCTCAGCCGAGCCATGTGCAGACAGATTCTTCCCAGTGCTTCCCTCAAGCCCTGCAAGTTGTGGGCCTCCAGATCCTTTCCTCTTGGTGCTGCTTGTAGAAATATGCCCTTTGCTGTTGTACTCACAAACTTTGTTTCCCGCTCTGTGTGCTCTTGGGGGGATGCATGTCTGTGTTGGATCAAAACGAGGTATTGTGCTGCTGAAGGCAAGGTTGAATTGAATTCCTTCATTTCATTTCCTTCACCATTGGATTCCTTTAGCAATTCCATCCCTGGAGGTGTTCAAGGCCAGGTTGGATGGGGCCTTGAGCAACCTGGTCTAGTGGGAGGTGTCCCTGCTCTGGCAGGGATGTTGGGACTAGAAGATCTTTGAGGTCCCTTCCAACCCAAACCATTCTATGATTTGATAAAATTGAGGACAGCATATTTAAGGAGAGATCTTCAGGTGAATGCCCCACACCCAGCATCTTGAGGGAATGATGTTCCTAGCTTCACTCACATGCTTGCCTTGCTTCAATCCCTTGATAAGGCACAGTGTGGTTACATTTAAGTGATCTGAAGTGCTGAGCTGCTTTTTAAACCTGTTTAAGGACAAGGAGAACTGAAAGATTGTAGGCTGAAGCCTGTCTCTGGATGCGAGGCAGCTGAGCTTACAGGGTTTGGGATGGATTAAGGGCAGCAGCTTGAGGACCTCACAGGGATGCTCAGGTCTCTGCTAATCATGAGCACTAAGCAGAGGAGGAGGTAGAGCCTTTCTAGAAGAACCCTCTAGAGGGCTGGTTATAAAAGCAGCAGCCCTGTGGCATGCTGCACATGCAGGGCGAGGAGCCGAGGTGGCTGCAGTGACTGAACACTTGCCTTTGCTCTGTATCCCACTGCCATCTCTGCCCGTGACCTCTCCCTGCCAGGCTTTTCTGTCCCCCAACAATCTTCTGTTTATTGAGAGCTGTCTTCTTGCTTTTACTGTGGAGGATTTTCATTTGCAGCCGGGGAGGTGACTTTGGTCACTGGGATCTCTGACTTCAAATGTGGGTATGAATTCATCCACGGTTCAGCAAGCCATTGCCCTGTTACCTGTAATGATCAGTCTGAGCCCCATAGACACCTTTTCCTGGTGTAACAGGGGACTCACAGGCTCCTGGTGTAAGAGGGTTGCTCATATGCACAACCGGATTTCTGGCATGGTGCAAAAATACACATTGGAGACTGCTGAGCTAATAGACTGGAGTGACAATGATACAGATATGTCTGGCATCTCTGCAGCACTTCTGCATCACTGATGAGACAGTCAGAAGATCACAGGAAGGTTTGAGCTAGACTTGCACAAAAATCCCCAGGAAGTATTCTGCTCTGCTGCAGATCTTAAAAAGATGCTATAGCCACAGTTTGGTTTAAAAGAAAGGTTAATATTGGGTGATCTTTATGGTCCAGGGCAAATTTAGCAACATCCCTATTGCAAAGAGGTAAGGTGGAAAACATCTTTTCTATGAACAAGGAGAAATAAGGAAAATTTCCTGGTGTCAGGAAGCTGGTTGGGTCGCTGTGAACCTCTGTGGATCACAGAGGAGATGTGGTGCAGCAGCCAGAGAAAATATGTCAAGCCTTTGTCTGATCGTTCCTGCTTCTGTGAGCCCTGGATTCCATGACCAGCCTTTGGGTGCGGTGCCAATCATTTCATCGTCTTTGCACTCTGACGCTTTCGAATCTGTGTAGCAGCCCAGCACAGAAGAATGTCTAATGCATTTTGATTTTTGTCCAATTTTGAATTGTAGTTTATAAAGATTAAAAGCTGTGCTGTGGTGTGAGAGAGATAAAAATCACGCAGGTCCACATACAAGGATGGATATTGATGCCAAAGGACTACCACGTTTTATATGATATGACTTGACCGTGGCCAGTATCTTGACATTTAAACCAGAAAAGAGGGAAGCAGCTCTAGTGATTTTAAACATTTCCAGTGTCTTGGTGCTTCATCATTGAACTAAATGAAACTTGTATCCCCATGCACTAGAAATACCATAGGTTTTGGATTTTATTTTTCTGAGGGGGGTGTTGTTAGAGTAGAAATAGCTGTATGTCCATAATTATTTGTCCTGCCCATACACCCCAGGAAAGAAGCCAGCCTTCAACTGCAGCGGTGGTTGTACATAGAAGAGACTTTGTGCCCAGTGAACAGATACGTTGAGAAACTTGACTGAGTGAAATGTCTCATGGAAAATTCTTCTCATTGAAAGATAATGCTTTACTTTCAAGAGGAGTGGCAACAGAGACAGTGCGGCACTGGGTGGGTGATGGGGATGCTGTCATGGTGGCACCTTTTCTGGGACTCCGGGGAAGGACAGCACTGAACTGTTGTGGGGGATGTTGAATAGCAGCCACTTTCTCAGTCCAGATATGCCTCTACGGATAGGACAGCATATGTCATGCTTGTAAAGTGTTTTGTGCTTCCTTGAAATGAAAGGCATAGTATGAGGCTAAGAATGTATTTAATATACCATGTTTAATGGCAGGACTTTCAGTAAAGCCCAGGTTTCCTACTGACTTGCGTCTTAATGAATTTCAAGGGTAATCACCTTGATCACCTCCTTCTCTAGGTGTTTTTGAAAAGTCAAGCCTAACAGCAGGAGGGAATGCAGAAGGATAATCCATGTGTAATGCCAGCAATAAAAATGTAGGAGCTGAACCCTATATGTAGACATTTATCATATAAAGATAGGTGGCTCTGGCTCTCCTCTATCTTTTACAGTATGTTTCATATTATCTAGCTGTAATGCCAACAAAGTTTATTTTAAATTGGGTTCTGGGAAAGCAGGCAGAAAGGCAAACAGAGCAAGAACCTGCCCTTTGAATAGTGAAGTCCTGTCCTGGCTGGAAGCAGGAATGTTAGCTCATGGTTAAACAGGCCTGTGGTCCTGCCTTCTTGAAAGCATGGGAGTGTTGGAGAAAAGACTTCTCCTTCATAGACAGAAGTAGGAATCCCATGTTGATATTCCTATCTCAAGAAGATTGTTACATTTTCTAAATGACACGGATCTGCTTAGCTGCACAAATCAGAAATACTCTTCCAATCTGCTTTTGTTTTCCCTTAAGCCAATGGGAATGGGAAATCAATGTAGGACAAACTGGGCTAAATCAAATCAGGGATAATGCACTTTGAAATCGAGGAAATGCTTATTTAAACGAAGTGGCTGAGGACTGTGGTAAAATTTCCAGGACCAGCATGTGCTGGGAGCTAGGTCTGGGTGATAGGTGGTTTGAGGGTGCTACTTTTGCAAGAGTATGCGGGGCACTGAGCTTCTGAGAATGAGCCCTTGGGACAGCGAGTGTGTTAGTGTGAGGTCGTCATGTCCCTCCATGGACCCTGCCTCTGCCTGGCATCAGTCTGGCCAAGTGGAAATACTTTGTGTGTCTCACCAGCCTCACTGAGGCTTTGTAATAGGGAAGCCGCTGTGCGTGAGCAAGGAGCTAGTGATGCTCAAGAAGCTGGGTTCTCCAGCTGGTGACCTCCCTGTGCTGTGACCCAAATGCCTGGAGCTTCTGGTTTCCCACATCTCCAGAGTAAAGAAAAGCAGCATTGCTCCAAGCTGGGAAGACAAGAATTTGTCTTACATAAGTCACTGCCCCAGATACTGTTCTTTTGTCCCAGTGTTTAGTTTGTTTGCTTTGTTTGCAGCAGAGGGGTCTTTAAGATCACTTCCAAGCATAATGGGATCATTTGGTGCAGGAAACTGGCACTAGCAGTTTGGGGTGAGGAAGCTCAGCCAGATGCATTGTCCTCTTCATCCTATACATACCGGATTTCCACCTCAGAGGACAGACACTGTACTGCAGGACTTGGGAAGAGTTACACTGGTAAAAAGAGCACCCACCAAGTCCTTCCTAGCCAGGAAGACCTCGAAGTCTTAATGCAAGGAACTGTATTTAGCAGTAGCCGCTTGGCCTGACTCTGAACGTCACCATGCTATGCAGAGCAGTAGTTATACTCTGCCATGCCTTGCTTCTGCTTCCTGGATTAGGCTGTGCCTTGTACAGGTGCACTGGCTGATCCTTCATCCTGAAGTTCTCTCTGTGACCTCTCGCCAGGGTGGCTGTTGTGAAACAGCAGTGAGGAGCAGGACTCTTGTGTCTCCTTCCCTCACATCTTGGCACAGAGCTGCTCACAAAACCAGTGGGCTGGGGGCTTGTGGAGTGGGCCAGTGTGTACTGAGCCCTTTTGAAGGATGCCACAAATCCCACTTGTGTCTGGGATAGGTGAAGGCTCTTATTCCTTCTGTTTGAGTATGAGCACAATCCTCAGAAGGAGATATCAGTATGGCTTTTTCCTTAGGACAGGACTGCCCAGGAAAATGGATGTGATTGTAGTCTGTAAAAGGCACAGGTTTCTTACCATAGCTGGCAGGGGTATCCCAGAGTGGATTTTGCTGGCAGTAACCATTGCCATAGCCAGCTGTGGGTACAGCCTGTGCTTCCCTCCTGTATGGTAATAACCACAATGTTGCACCTTCTCATCTTACTGCGACTCTTCCATTTGCCATGTAGACACATGGCATAGCAACTTTGTCGTTTTCTGAAGACAAAACGGTGATGGACACCAGTCTCCTTAGGAGAGAATGATGTCAGAATCCCCATGGAGCATGTCTTCTGTGTCTGATGGATGCAGAAGCAGAACCCAGCAGGTGGTGGCATGTTTCTATTAATCCATAGCACCTCCACCTTTGTGCAAGGACACAGCAAGACTCATTGAGGAGATGACAGCAGAGGTGCCTCTCCCTTCCCACTCAGAGGTAGTATTTCCAGGATCCAAGCTCTTGTCTATGTCTGGGGTTGCATAGCCCTATGAACAGTGATAGCTTGATCTTGTTATGTTCTGACAGGGAGCCTGCAAAGCAGGGCCGCCCAAAGTAGGGGTTTTGGGGGAAATTGAGCTGTTGGCAGAGCAAGGAGGAAAGTGCTGGGGCTATTCTGTTAGCTGGGTTGCTGTTAGGAGCTATTTTGGCAAAGGAAAGAACTCAGGACCTGAGTTAAATCTTTTGAAGTGGCAGTAGATGCTTCCTACAGGGGAGAAGCTCTTGTTGGGATTCTGCCTAAGCAAGACTCTCTTCAAAACATTTGGGTGCGTGCCTCAGGCTGTCCTCTCTGCACCCAGCTGCCTCCATCTGTCTTAGCAAGGTAAAACCATGTGTGCGTATCAGTAAAGTCAGCCAGGAGAGCCCAGCTGAGAGCTGCTGAGCAAGCAGGGGACAGCTTTAGTTGCCTCATGGCTTTGCTGACCCAAGCTGAACTGTCTGGTCTCCTACCACCGCTTTGCAGGGCAGAGCAGTTCACCTGCAGGACCATCCGAGTGCAGAGCTGGATTTGGAACCACTGCGTCACTTTTGCTGCCGCTGCGTGATGGAAGATTTGCACCAGGTCCCTGAATGTTAACCATCTGCACAATCTGTCACGTAGTTAACAGGCTTTGTAAGCAGCTCAGGTTTTGGATTTGGGGAGTTTTGAGTTGCTTCATTGGCAGTGAACCATGCAGAAACTGGGGAGGGACTGCAGTGATTCCTACAGCAGGGCTGGTATTACAGATAACACATGGTATGTTGAAAAGAGGGGCTGATGTTTCCTTCAGAGGTCTGTCATTTTCCAGTTGCTTTCAGCAGAAGCATGTTCAGGTGGCAGGGGAGATTTTATTGCCCTTGAGAAAGGCCATTCACATTTATCTCCAAACAATTAAAATCCCTTGATTGTTTGCCTGTTACTGTGCAGCCTAAGGACTGTTGTCTTTTAGGCATCCTGTGGCCAAGAGGAAGGTCCTGCCAATCCAATACAGTTCTCCTAACCTCTGTAATAGAACAGGTTAGGTAAGAAAAAACCTTTGGAGGTCCCTATTCCGGTCTCTGAGTTGTCACAGAAGCTGGAACAGAAGTGTCTGGACTGGGGGAAGATCTGGAATGGTGTTGTAGGTTCACAGCTTGGATGGACTAGGGTTCCACAGGATACTAGCAGAGGGCTGACTTGTGTTTGGCCCGTGGGGTCCCTCCTTGTCAGACTTCTCTATCTCTATCCTAATGGTCCTTTTCCATGGATCTCTCCCAAAACCTCAATCTGAGCTCTTTCCTCCCTTTAGGGTGTAGTAACCCTCGCTAAACATCCCTGCAGGTAGCGTGGGTCCAGAGCTCTGAGGCACTTCATCCACTGCGCTGTATGTAACTTTGGAAAGTAATGCTCAGTTTACTCATTCTGTCTGGATGATGTTCAGCTGCTTCATCATTCTGGAGCTGTTGCCAGCACACTGTTTGTGTTGCGGGACAGAGCAGGCTGCTTTGGCTAAGCGCAGGGATGAGGCTTTCACACAAGATAGATTCTGTGACTAGAAAAAGACACAGACAAATCTGAGAGAGATGAAGCTGGTTTGTGTCACCTTAGAGCAGTGAATGTTCCTCCACCAGCCACAGGAATTGTTGGTCACAGCAGGTTTCTAGCACAGTTAGCCATAAAAAAATAAAAAATAAAGAAAATGAAAAATTCCTGAGCGCATTGAAGCAACAAATAAAAGATTACTTTACTGGGCAAGGGTTTTTAAGGATACGGATAGGGAGAGACCCTTTCTGGTGATGCAGTGACACTGTCACTATATGCCACGTGGGATGTGCTGTTGAGAGCATGCAATTCTCCCAGAGCATATACAAAAATCTGCCCTCTTCTAATCACCACCCACTCATCACCTTCAGGTAAATCAACGTTTTCTCATCATTGTAAGTTTGTTTCTCACAGTCAATCAAGAAGAGATTCTGAATGAAAAGATCATTTTCATAAAATAATTTTTTTCATCAAATTTGAAATGTTTGGGAAAAAATAGATATGCCAGGAAAAGTGCTGAACAGAAAAAATGTTCCATTCAAAGTCTGTTTTGAAAATTCCACTTCTTTGTTTCATATATCAGCTTGTGACAATGTTTTAGTTTTTTTAATGTTTGTTTCTATTATTAGGCCATCATGGTGAGTCCAGTTTGTGTAAGTGACCCTTTATTTCAGTCCTGGTCAGATAGAAACCAAACTTTATACCAGAGGAAAAGCAGAAGATAAGCTAAACACCAGAGAGAGGCAGTTTTGGAAGTTCGAGTATTTGAATGTTTGCTATTCATTCCTAGGTTTAACAGATATACAAGTTCAAAGTCTGCCTCAGCTGTGTAGATCAGATTTCTTCTGGGACCCATGACTCAGCAGTGATTTTGGTTTTTTTCCAAAGTAATCTCCATTTTCCTCCTTTCAAAACCAATCACCTAATGTTTTGTAGAGTCTGTTTTGATGAGCAGTTTTGGACTACAACAGAAATATCTCTGCACTTTAAAAAGTGAGGTGACAATGAGCTGCCCTAAGTCAGTTTACACCTGTACTTTTGTTTGCTCTAAGAATACCTTCCTCACATTCTTTCTGTGTTGAGTCCCCTGTCATCTGGGGTTCTGCACAGTGATGCCGGGAGGACACAAACTTCCATTGAAATCTTCAACTCAAGCTGCTGCCGCTCATCCTGGTAGCTCTGAAGGTCAGCAGTCCTGTCCTGCCCACTCAAGGAGATGGGGTCCTCTGCCAGCAACCTGGGAGAAATTGGCTATCCCAGGGTCAGCTCGAGCACCTGATAGGTGCAGAAACTAGAGTTTCTCATTGCCTGTTAGGAGATTGCTTTGTGAAACATCCTGAACAAGATGTAGGTGGTATTATTTGAAAGACGACAGACTTGAAGCAGCTTATCTCAATGATGGCTGCCTGATATCTTTTGGTACTGCCCTAAAGCTTGAGGAGCACTAATTTTCAAGAGGAAGACTTGATATACTGTGAGCAGCTACCTCATGTACTTGGAAGCTTTAGCTCCTGGTGGATGCACCAGCCACCACTCCAGACATGAGGTGTCTCTCAAGCTTGTTCATCAAGTGGTTTTGATGAAGAGCTCTCAGAGTTGTTCAGCATCCAAAAATGTTTGAAACTCAAGCTGTGCTGCTTATTTGTGATTGGCCTGAGAAGGTAGAGGGTTTCTAAGAGTCACTTGGTGATTGCAATGAGCAAATGAGCACTTCTGGCCTGGAAGCTTGCAGGTTGGGAGGAGAAGTTTTATTCCTACAAACAGAACTGGGAGAAATTTGAGTAGCAGCGATGGCGCACATAAGGGAAAGCTGTGAAAGAGGAGGAAAACAAGATTTTGTTTAATAATTTGACTCTTGCCTGGTTGTGCAAATAAACATTTTGTTTAAATTAGCTCCAGACATGACTGCAAACATATATTCAGGGTCTTTCAAATGTTTGTTAAGGACTTTCTTTAAAGTGCTTCTTAATCAAATACTCTCATAATTGTATCATGAGTGAGGTGCTTGTATAATTGGTTCCCCCTTTTCCCACCTGCTAGTGCTACTGCTTGAGAAGACGTTTAATGGGAAAACTCTTAAGAAGGCGGCAATGGTTTTAGGAGTTTTGTCATCTCCCACCAGTTAGAGCTGCCTTTTTTCATTTCTTCCAGCTTTTTTCAAATCCTGCCATAACTTGTCTCAGCTAGACTCAGGCCAGAGTGTGGATGTTATCTTCTCTAAGTCCAGGCTGTTTGGCCACCCATGGCCCAATCAAGAGACTCTGTGGGCCATTCCCTTTGGCTGGCTACCTCATGAGCAAGCAAGGCCTTGCCACATTGGCTGTCTCTGCTTAAGTGGGAGAAATTGGAACAGGCTGCCGAGGGAAGTGGTGGAGTCACCATCCCTGGAGGCATTCAAAAAAATGTGTAGACGTGGCACTTCAGGACATGGTAGTTTTGGGTTGATGGTTGGACTTAATCTTGGAGGTCTTTTCCAACCTTAATGATTCTATGATTCTAAGTTACTTAAGGTGCAAATGTTGCTCAGAGTAGTAAAGCAGCTGTTGTAAATTTGATGGTAAGGCTGGCTGTTCCCTTGCCAGTAGCTAACTCCATGGCTGGGGGCCATCTCTTGTCTCTGCTTCATTTCCCTTGCTGTAAAAATAGTCTAATGGGAAAAATGCAGGCTCAAGTCTCACAGGAGAGCATTTTGCTGTTGCATTTCTGAATGCTTTGTGCTTTTGATGTTCTCCTCTAGGGTGCCTGATGCAGTGAGGTACCAATAGGTATCACAGAAGAAAAAGCTCAAGGAACTTTTCTGAGCTGTGGTGCTTTGGGGTGAGACCAGGTTCTGCTCCTGGCTGTACCACAAGATATTCCTCTGCCTTGGGATGAATTAAAACTATTTTGGGCTTCAGTGTCCCCACTTGGCTGGAGTACTAAAAGCATGTCTTACAGAGAATGTGGAAATGTCTAGTAGGACCATGCACTAGCTCTGAAAAATAGGTTCATGCTGTGACACTTGACTGCCAGTGTGAACTGGAGAGATGGTATCTGTTAGAGGTGCCAGGTTTGCATGGGCATGGCTCCCCACCAGTATGTCCCAGTTGCTGCCTCCCATTATGGACAACGTGTATACTCAGAATAGGGGTAGTCAGTCCCTCCCCTGCCTGGGAAGGAGCAGTTGAGACATTGGCAGAAGGCCTGTGGCTGTTTCAGTAGGAGGGGGTGTCTTAGAGATGTCACTTCTTTCAGGGATCAGGGTCATGAGGCTGAAGGCAGACAGGGAACACTTTGAAGTCTCAGTGAACACTTTGAGTCATCACTAAAGCTCGGGTTAGATCCTTTCCGTACATGTATGGAGATGTAGGAGGTTGGTGTTGCTCACTACAGCACTGTTACATGATGTGCATTAAAGTAGAGGACAAAAAGTGTTGAATAGACACTTTCCTGTGTCTTCCAGCTGGTGCTTTCTCTGCTACTCCATGCTGTGCTCCCTTAGCTTGTGCAGTGTGCCAGTGGTGACCCAGTTAAGACTGTTTGAGAGTCAGTAGGGCATTTGTAGGGGGTGGGTGAGGGTATGAAGGATATACCCGCCAAAGGGTCCCTCTGCTCATCAAGAGGGACCAGCAAAGCAGCAGGTGATGCCACCCTGGACTTCCCTCCATGTTTTTGGCCAAACACAGTAGATGTTTGCAGTGAAACACCATTTCTTTGGTGGCAGGAAATTGAAGCTCTTGGTGGCCTTTCAGAAGGTGACTTGTAGCATCGGTCAGCTTTTCTCCTGCAATTATTAGTGTATGAGAAGACATGGAGGTAATATATATTTGAATTATGCAGCATTACTGTCAGTAAAAGGCTAGGTGAGGTCTTTTTCAAATTTAAAAATAATTCCTTCATAAAAGAGGTGGATTTAGGGAAAAGCTCCATATTCAGGTATGTCCAAAGAAGAATGATCACATAAACTTACATTATAATGGTTTCATGTTAACAGTTTCTTTGGGAAGTGTGGAGAAGCATCTTGGAATTAATAAACTCACCTCCTACAAAGCCTGTGATACCTGGGGATCCACAAGAGAGAGGGGGGAGCCTTTCCTTCCGTTAGGCTTCTCCAAAGCTGCAGTGGTGACTTGCAGACATTTCCTCCTCACCATCCATTGCAGTGAGTCCAGCTGGGTGTTTGAGGCTCGTGCATCTACTGCAGCATCAGGGCCTGCAGCATCAACCTCCTGGTTACCCTGATTAGGCAACTGAATATCTTAGCAGGACGTACCAGTAGGAGCTTGTAATGATATTTTCCACTTGCCCTTGCCTGATTTCTGCCTCTTAGCCATGCAAAAATCTGCCAGAAGTGAAGCATTATGTGCACCTTCTGAAGGTCTCAAAATCAAAGACATTATTTTGTTCAGATTATCAATCAGCTCTGGGAGCTACAGAGAAATCCTGTCAGTGTCTTGTATAACCCCATCCAAGCAGTATTTTTTTTCCGCTATGTGAAATAACTCAGTGAATTTCTAATTACACAAATCTAATTAAAGGCTGAATGTAACAACTATGGCTAATCATAATGATACACCCATTTCATTTAAAAAAGAAATTACTTGTGTACAACAAACACAATTTACTACAGAATTAATATCTACCTCTCTGGCTGGAGCTGTGCAAACACCAGCTCATGTGGGCATTCCTGGGAGGTCCATGTGGCCAATCTAAGTCTTGTGTGGCTGTGCTAGAAACACTGGCTGTTTTGTAAGTAGGTTAGCAAGAGGTATCTGTAAGATGGAGGTGAAAAAGGACCCTCCCAACTGGCCAAAGCTTTGAGAGGCTATGGTCTGTGCACCATGACCAAGTGTCCAGGTGGCCACTGATTTAGTGGATTTTGTGTCTGAAGATCAGTGGTGGTAGAATGAGGCACCTTTGCTTTATTTTTTATGTTAGCTCTACTTGATGATCTGGTCTGCTCTGATAGCACAAAAAATTACTTATCCCACATTGGAGATCTTTCCTCCTATGGCACTTAGTGTCACACCAAGCCAGGAATGGATGGCACTCATCTGATGAAAGCCTGCTATGTAAAACTTGGGGAGGAATCACCTGATGCACGAGTACAGGTGAGGGGTTGACCTGCTGGAAAGCAGCTCTACAGAGAAGGACCTTGGAGTCCTGGTGGACAGTAAGCTCAGCATGAGGCAGCAATGTGCCTTTGTGACCAAGAAGGCCAGTGGTGTCCTGGGCTGTGTTAAGAAGAGTGTGACCAGCAGGTCAAGGGAGGTTCTTCTCCCCCTCTATTCTGCCCTGGTAAGGCCTCATCTGGAGTATTTTGTCCAGTTCTGGGCTCCCTAGTTCAAGAGCAAGAGAGAAATACTGGAGAGAGTCCAGTGGAGGCTTCAAGGATGATTAAGGGACAGGAACATCTCCCTTATGAGGAAAGGCTGAGAGCCCTGGGGCTGTTTAGCCTGGGGAAGAGAAGGCTGAGAGGGGATCTGATCAAGGTTTATAAATATCTGAAGGGTGGGTATCAGGGAGAGGGAGCAATCAGTCTCTTTTCATTGGTGCCCAGTAGTAGGACAAGGAGCAATGGGTATAAACTTGAACACAAAGTCCTACCTCAATATGAGGAGAAACTTCTTTGCCGTGAAGGTGACAGAGCCCTGGAACAGGCTGCCCAGAGATGTAGAGTCTTCTTCTCTGGTGACTTTCAAAACCCACCTGGACATGTTCCTGTGTAACCTGCCCTGGGTAACCCTGCTTTGGTAGAGGGGTTGGACAAGATGATCTCCAGTGGTCTCTTCCAACCCCTACTATTCTGTGATTCTGTGAAAACTACTCAGATCCTCTTTTCCTGTGAGCCTGCCCCCACTAGTGATATAAAAGCACATCACCACTACAGTGGGCAGAGAGCTAAGCCTGGCCTTGCTGTCCAGGTGCCAGGCAGGTCTCAGACCTCTGCCAAATGCTGGAGTGATTCTTTTTTTCTGCTCTAATGCAGCACCTGCTTTTACAAGAGCTGCAGCACCATTCCTGTCAGAAGGAGATGGTTTCTTACAGCACCTTAATCCATGCAATCAAGTACAAGGCGCTGTGCTTATAGCTCTGAAGTTTTCTGTTAATATTTTTGCAGCAGTTTATTGCTGAAATCACTCTTGCAAAAGCAACAGTGGCTTTATCCATTTCTTGGCAAATGCAGGAGGAAACTTCTCCTGCAGCATGGAGGCTGTGCCCAAATTTCTGGCAGGCTGGCAAGAATTCAGATATCAGAGGGGAGCCAAGTATGGGACAGAGGGAATAATATCAGGGCACTGAGGTTAAATAGATAGATAATGGATTTTTTTCACTGCTGGTCTCGAGTGTAAATCCATTGAGGTTAATGAAGTGAGGCAAATTGAATTGAAGAGCCCTGTATGGAAAGCTTCGCCTGGCGTGTAGCTGGTTTCAGAGGCTCCTCGTGGTGCTCCCAAGGAGCACCAAGGTGTTTTTAATGGCTGCATCTTGGGTTCATTATGCTGGCTGAGAGGATGGCTGTGATCTATTTAACTTGCAACTAAGAAAGCAAACCCCCTGTCCTGTTTTTTTGTTCAAATACTTGCATATGTGTGTTCATTGGGTTTGTTTCTGATTGACTTGCAGTTATTTCATGGACCTCTGGACCACTTGCTCTGGTGGTGTTGCAAAGCCCCCGTGGGCTGGAGGCTGCAAAGCCCTGAGCTTGCTGCATTTCAGCCCTGCATTACTGCAATTCTTTGGGAAGCCCTCCAAGGCATCATACTCGGTGGTATCTTTTGGATGAGATGTCAAATATTTGTCATAGAAGCACTCACGGCACTTTAGCAAGTGTTAGCTCTGGAACCCAGATTCAATTCTGATATGGAACATTGTATCCTCCCAACCCTCCCCTAAGCTGAATGGGTGGGGGGTGTTTGACCTCCCAACCTGAGCAAACGGGATGTAGATGTGTGCTGATGGCAGCCACACAGCTCAGGTGGGACAGGAGCAGAAGAGAGGCCTGATGGCAGTCACTGGATTCATAAGGCCATCAGACTTGGGATATGAGGTGATACACAGGTGGGTACAAGGTGGGTTTGCTAGAAATGGAGGGTCCATTCATAGCTTTGGGGGCAGAGGAGATGTTCTCCCTGACAGAAGGGCTGATTCCTGAGCTCACAGGTGCTGGGATCATGTCATTCTATGCTCCTTGTTCAAGATAGGTAGTAATCACAGCCCTGGGAGCTGACACACTGGCACCAACATGAGCTATGACCTCTTGAGGCAGAGCTCTCTTGGACCCCCACTCTTGCACACCTTGCATCCAAGCTGAGCCTTCCTGCATGCTGTAACCCCCAGCATTCTGCAGAGGAGGCTTCACTGCAGAGGTGCAAAATGTTGACTGTGCCTGGGTTTCCAAGAGACATGGCCCAAGAAAAACGATTGTCTTCTCAGGCTGCAGAGATGCTTCACTGGTTTCTCTCCTGTTGGCCTCAAAGCTTGTAGGAAGGGCACATGTCTCATTACAGAAATGGGTTCAAGGGCTCAGTTACCAGTAGAGGGTCACCTGTACTTTGTGTCATTGTTAAATCGTGTGTTTGTCTTGTGTAATAGATCCTACCCTGTCCATCTCGACTGTTGAGGTGTTGCTCCATACAGTTAATACAGCAAGACATTTTGCTGCTTATGGCCACACTTCTGAAAGCTTCTCGAGTTCATTTAGCTTAAGATGAGTGCATCTTATCAACCATAGCCATACAGAGGATAGTTGAGCTACCTGGGATGTAGCTATTTCAGAGCAGGCTCATGGACCATCCCTGTCTCTTAAGACTGCCACTTGCCAACCATGCCACCTTGACACTGTATCCTGCTGCTTTTGGCAATGGACATTTTCCCTTGGGGCTGACTGGACTCTGTGATGAAGAGCGAAAACCTAGCTGCAGCAGATGGCCAGATCTAGTGCAGGGCAGGACTCATGAAGAAGGTGTAGTGGGAGTACTTTGGGCAGCACAGAATGGCCCAATCCTGCATCATACATAGGACATCTCCCACCCAACTCAACCTGCTGAGAGAGCTTCTAGATGAGATTTGCACCTGAGATCCCACAAACTCTGGACAAGTGTGAGCACAAACCCTGATGAGCTTGAATCCTGAGCTCTCTATTGTGGTGGCAAGGGGGAGAGCCTTTACCAGGGCAGTGATTTCCATCCCTTGCCATTTCCCTCTGTTCCACAAGTTACCTTGCTTCATGCAGTAGCTAAAAATAATTGAAAAGCATGAGCCTGCAACAAGGGAATGGGAGAGGGAACCTCTGTGCGTGCATGAGAAATTGGACTCCTACAGATGGCAGGAACCTGTCCGTCACACAGGCAGCATGTGTGCGGAGGTTTCAGTCTCTCTTGCTGGACAGTCACTGTAAATAAACAGGCTCTGGTTTTGTCTTCAGTCACCCTCCCAATGCCTTTTGCTTGCCTTGACTTTTTGTCTCTGTATTTTTAGCTGCAGGACACCCTGTCCCCAAACCCAGAGAGGACTTGAGTTTTCTCATACCTTTCTGAACTTGTGAAGCCAGCTCTTGCCCTTCCCCATGTCCCAATTTAGAAAAGGAGAGGGCGGCAGTGCAGTTTCTCCCCACTTGTAGTAGGGATGTGGACCTGATGTGTGAATATCCCTTTGCCCAGGAGTTTATTGATGGTTGTGCCGAATAAGAGTCTTTGAGAAAGGATGACAAAGGCATCTCTGTGTGATGCAGTAACATAAGGGTACAGGAGCCCTTGTGTGCAGATTGGTCCATGGTTACAAGGCAGGGACACAAGGGTCAGATATAGACTGAAACTGTTCAGTGTAGGGGCTTCTGCCCTGCATGTGTCTCCATCAGCATAGCTGGTGGTGGTATATCTCTGGATATCTGTAGGTCTGCATGGAGGTTTCTGCTCCATGCTCTTCGAGGACTGCAGGTACCAATTGCTTAGAAAGTCTGCTAACCTCGGGCTGGGGCAGGTTCAGCACAGTGCGAACTGCACTTTTCACCTTGAGCCTACAACAAAGTGAGGGTAGGGAGCAATATAATTTTCCCTTCTACCTTTTATCTCATGCATATACAAAAAAGTGAGGAAGAAAACCCACGCTTGATTACATTCAGAAAAATACAGTATTTTGTTGTATTTTACTGAGAGAGGGATGAGTCTGGGATTTTATTCTCTTTATTTAAAAGTACAAAATTATTTAGCACAATGCAAAATTAAATGTCACTTTGAATAAATGATCAAATGTTCTTCCATTTGTCCAGGGCTGAAATGAGCGTGTGTTTTATTGTGTAGTAGTTTAAGTCATGCTGAATCCACCTTTACATCCTTCTCTATTCATGCAACAGAATCTACCTTTTCAGCCAGCCAAGCCCTTGGATTTACCTAGTCCTGCTTTCAGAGCCCTCTGCCCCATCCAAGCATGTCAAGTCTAGTCCTCATCAGTGGGGCTGCAGACTCAGCTCCTCACCATCCTCTTTGCTTCCTCTTTCTTCACCAAAGCCCTCAGTCAGATGCTCACTTAAGCAGGGACTTCAATTTAGGCATCTGAATGGCTCCCTTGATGTAATTAATGCTATTTGTGTTCTTGGAGTTAAGTACATGCCGAAGCACTTTGCTGGATGGAGGCAAAAAAACACATGAGCTTCAAATGAGCAGTAAAATAGGTTTTGCACTGGAGGCTGCCAGCTCTACTCCTTGTCCCAGTGGCTGCTGGTGTAAGATAACCCAGAGATTGTGAGAGCACCCTGCTCTCTGCTGCTGCAGGCTAGATGTCCTGAGGGCTGTTGTTTGTGCTGCACTGACATGTTTCCCTGTAAGATTCTGTGACCACCTTCTTCCCTGGGAGAGCCACTCAAGGTCACGGGCTGCTTTCTGACATATGAGTATGGGCATTTCAAGCCTGCAATGCCCATACTCATAATATACAACAGAGATGCTGTTTTGGCCTGTCAAGGTGTCCCAAGGCAGGTGGGTTATGGGATGCTGGGAGTGAGTCCCAGCCAGGATGCTCCTGCATCCCCATCCTCACATCATCGGTGCCATTGTGGGAAGCAACACACAGGAATGGCAGGGATGCTACTTCTTTGATCAGAGAGATAAAGAGTGAGACTGAGCAGACGCAGGCTTAGTTTTACTTGGTGTAGGTAGGCTCATGTGAGTCCCACTGCTTGCCAGGTCCTGGGGAAGATGGATCAGCACCACCACATGCTTCTGTTCTGGCAAATTTGATGATGCATTGAGCTTGCCCTTCTTGTCCCATAGAATCATAGAATGTATTGGGTTGGAAGGGACCTCTGAAGGTCATCTAGTCCAACCCCCCTGCAATATGCAAGGACATCTCGAACTAGATCAGGTTCCTCAGAGCCCCATAAAGCCTGATTTTGAATGTCTCCAGGGATGAGGCCTCCACCACCTCTCTGGACAACCTGTTCCAGTGTTCCACCATTCTCATATTAAAGAACTTTTTCCTAATGTCTAACATAAACCTACCCTTTTCTAGCTTAAAACCTTCGTCCTATTGCCACAAACCTTTGTGAACAGATCCTCCCTCGCCTTCCTATAGGTGCCTTTCAGGTACTGGAAGGTCGCTATAAGGTCCCACCAGAGCCTTCTCTTCTCCAGGCTGAACAGCCCCAATTCTCTCAGCCTGTCAAGTCCTCTGCCAAGAGAGAGCGGTGTGGGCTTATGCTGTTATCCCACTGCAAACTAGGCTGTGAGAAGGCATCTCATGCAGCATAAGGCTTGGCTGGTTTTCAATTAAAGCATAAATATGTATGCATTTTGAGGGGCAGCCACACAGTTCCTTAACAAGAGGCTGCTGCTGGATTTGCATTGGCAATATTATCTGACTGCCCTGTGCAACCAGTGCTACCCAAGCTAATTTCCTACCCAAGTGTCAATCTGAACAGCTGAGATATTTTGCATTTTTTAATGGCTCTCTACTGTGCCTGAATTAATGGACAAAATGGACTGAACCTAAGATGAGAGTATTGAAGGGAGAGAATGACAAATTGGCTTTAGAGCATGGCAGCAACAAGCACTGTCAGGGGTTCACACACTGACCTTTAAACAGAACTGTGTGTAACAGATAAGAATATTTAACAATAAGTAATGTCACATCAGCGCAGGGAACAAAATAACTACATCAACCAGACAAGAAATCCACCGCAAATTACTCAAAAGAGAAATGTCAGCCTCTTTGTGTCTGCAACCTGCCTTGTGCTGATGGTGCTGGAATTAGACAGGAGGGCATGCGAGTAAAGGAGCTATTTAAAATGATTTAGGGACGGGATAATATATATATAAATGAGAGAGAGCGGCAGAATCAAGCAGAACAATGGCAGGTCTGCTAGACTGGAGTTGTATATAAATCAAACACTAAACTGAGCTGATAATTATTGAGTGCAGGATAAAAGTGTATAACCAGTTATATAAACCAGTGTTTAAGTACTACTGAAGTTTTGACAGAGGGCTTATGGTTTCTCTTTCTGTCTCTGGAGGTCTGGAACTTGCTGCCCACGGAAGTGGTTGAATCACCATCCCTGAATGTGTTTAAAAGCCATGGAGATGTGGTGCTGAGGGACATGGTTTAGCAGCTGACTTGGTAGAGTAGGGTAATGGATGGAGTGGATGATCTTAAAGGTGTTTTCCAACCTAAATGATTTTATGATTCTAAGAGCAAAGCGGTTTGAGCTCTGAGGTGTTGCCTGTGTTTGTGCTGCAGTCTGGGGAGCAGTCTGCAGTCCCTCACTGAATTTTAAAATGAATGATGGTCTGTTGATGTCCATTCGCCAGGGGTGGAGTTCATCAGTCCAGATGACAACAAGAGCTGAGTGAGGAGTTAACCTCTCCTGCTGTGGAGCATGCCCTGGCCCTGCAGCTTCAGGTGGACCCTTGTCAGAGTGGTTTTCATCCCTCTGCCCTGGAGTAACTGCCTACTCGAGCAATGGTGCAAAACACACCAGGGCTTGGGAAATGCATGTGCCTGATGCCTTTATCAGGCTAGGCTTATGGATGTGGTGTGCCAGCCTGAAGACTTTTCACCAAGCAACCTGGTTCAGAGCCTGGTAAAATCCTGAGGAGGGAGGCGATGCTCGAGCAGTGCCTGGTGAACCTCCCTTGCTCCAGCTGGAAACCTGGTGGGCTCAGCCTTTCCACCTGGGAAAGTCTCAGTTGTTTTGGGGAGTGTGCTGGGCAGCTGCTGTTCCTTAGAAATACTTATTGCCAAAAACTGGCAGCAGGTGATGGGAGATGATCCTGGAGCTGAGCATGGGATTGATATCTTGCTGCATTTCTTGTACAGGTAGCTGCAGCTACTAAGCTCATCAAGGTGTGATCTGTCCTCCTTAACTGAAATAGACTGTGCTGCCAGCTGAGACTGGTCAGTGCCTTTCCAAGACAGTTCATAGTCCCCTCTTACACTTAAGCACGAACAGTTGGTGTAATTGGCTCAGACCAGACTCTGGGAGGTTATTCAGAAAATGCACAATTCTAGTAAAAAGCCTAGCCCTAGACATAGCAGTTTACAGCCTTTCTTGACTTCATTCCCCTGAAGCTGGTGGTGATGCAAAGGAAAAACTACCTGGTTTTATTCTAAAAGGGCCCTTGTGCCCATCGTAACAGATTATTTCCTAAACATAAATTAATTTCTCTGCATGACCAACTGTGGGAAGTGTTATAGCCTCAGTTAGTAGTGGTGAGGTTGAGACACAGAGCTGGAGCCCAAGGTCACCAGGAGAGTCTGGAAAAGAGCCAGGAACCGCTCCTGAATCTCTTGAATTTCTGGCTGGTACCTTAAAGGCCAGCCCCGTCTGCAATGCCTGAGCCAACCTGCAGTCCTGCTGGCCATTTGATCCCTTCCGTTGTCATCAATTTTCCTGGTGGGAGGAGGCAGCAAGGTGCCTCCAGGTTAGCAAGGCTGTGAAAAATAGCTTTCCAACTGGCCTGGTGACCTTTTGACAGCGGGAGAGAATTTACAGGCAGAAAATGGAGACATCATGATTTAAAATTAGAAATGATGGGGAGCTGTATCTTGCCCCTTCAAGTGGAACAGGAAAGCTGACCTGTTCCTGATCCCATCCTGGGCTGGGCCATGTTTAGGATTTCATATCTTCATTACAGAAAACTCTGTGGGCTGCCTCCCTCAGGCAAGGCACGTCTTGCTACCAGCCACCTGAAGCTCAGGAGTTGCACAGCTGGTGGAGCAGGATTCCATGAGGGAGTGCAGGAGAGGGGAGGGAGCAGAGCTGGCTTGCAGCACCCACTCCAGGCACCATCTCTGCCTAAAAGTCACTATGCAAAGTTCAGCTCCGCTGGTTCAGTCAGCAAAAGTGTCTGATACGCTCAGCCGCTAAACAAACCTAGCCCAAGGTTGGATGAGCAGATAAGTTCCAATTAGAGGATCTTCGTATTGATTCATAGGGAAGAAAACATGACATCAAAGGATCACTGGAAGACTAAAGCCATACTGATGTATTCTTTAAAATGAAAGGATGTGAATTTGCATCAGAATATAGGAGCAGGGTTTTGACAATTACAGGCAACTGCGAACTAAAGAGCATCACTTAAACGGAGTTCCTCTCTATGTTATTGCTCATAGCTGGAAGCACAGAAAAGGCCCTTCTTTGGAAAACAGGCAGTATTTAAACCCAGTCTGTTGCTGATACCATGCAGAAAGGCATAAAGGGTAGAGATCTCTGCTCTGATTCACATTTCAGAGATCTCTTTCTCAGGAGGAATATACAATCCTGTAAAGACCAGCCAAGCAGACAAAGCAGGAGCCTGGGAACACTCATGCTCTAAGCTGAGGTGCTTCATGTTTGTTCTAAAGTCAAATGGTTCATTTGTTTTGAAGCCAAATGGTTTGGTTTCTCCACACTTCCTGTCAGTCCCTCTTAGTGCTTGGGTGGCACTTTTACTACACAGTGCAATGAGAAGACAAAGACTGAAACCGTGGTTGTGCTGAAGAGAGGGTGGGGCACACACAGGTCCGAGTTCCCAGCCCACGTGGAAAGCCCATGATTAAGAAGATCTCAGCATGGTGGGGGACACATGATGAGTCTGATTTTAGGCTTCCTCAGATGGACAAGCCTCAATGGTGGAAGCTGCTTTGGAAAGGCTTGAGCCAACTGAACTGCCCTGAATCCCATGAAGACTCTCTAGAAACACAAAAGATGAACTCCAGGTCTCCTTTCCCATATAATGACCCTGTGTTGGTGAACAACTCCAGGTACGCAGCATTGCCCACATACAGAACTCTCCTTGCACTTCCATGGGTCTGTTCTCTGCAGAAGGTCAGCTGAAGCCCTCAATATTAACTTCATAGAAGGGTTTCACAGCTTTGTTCCTCCAGGTGCTGGAGCATGGAGGAAAGAGCTGGGCAACCTGTGGGAAAGCAAAAACCCTCTCCCACTCAGCTCAACTGCCAGGGCAAACTTCAGCACCTTGAAGTCACTTCTATAGTGGTGCATCAAGCCAGCCAGGTGTTTTATCCATGACAGCAAGGAGCTGCGAAGTGTGATACCCAGAGAGGAAGAAGCAGGAGCAGCAAATTTTAGGACTGCCATGTCTGTGTCACATGAAGGCCCATGGCTGTGCTGATGTACATCCACTCATCCGTCCACTATGCCAAAACCAGCCCTGCCCCACATTTTGCAGGGACTCTTGCTGTGCCCCAGCACATGATACTGGAATTACCTTCTCTTCTTTTCAAACCACTTAACTTCGCAAAGATGCCATTTCTTCTCTCATTTCAGATTGTTTTCTAAGAAGTATGAGGGAACAAAAGAAGAAAGAAACCAAAGACAAAAGGAGCTTTCAAGTGGCACCATCTGATTTTTGCTGAGACATGCTGCTGGTGTCAACCTTTTTATATGCATCCGGAGCTGGTGCCATTTCACACCTGCTCCATGCTTGTTTTTAAATGACACGTAATTATGATAGGCAGTGTGAAGATGAAGTTTCATCCCCAGTTAAATTGCATTTTCTGTCTTTTCATTTCCTGCCCCAGTTAAGGAGGAAACCCCTGGAGAGCAAGATCTTTAAGTTTAATGAAGTAGGAGGTACCTGCAAAATTAAAGGTGATCTTGTTTATTAGAAGATGTGCTGATATCTAGTGTTTTCAGAATCTTGTGCTTCTGTGTGATACCCTGGGGAGTGTTTTGGGTTGCTGGAAACGTTGATGTGAGGATCTCAGGTCTCAGTAAGATGAGAGAGCATCCAGTCCGTGATGGCTGCTGTGTATATCCCCACTGCAGCACTGCGCTGCTCCCTCTTTACTTTTTCTGGAGTCCTCAATCGATCCCACTGCTGGTGCCAGAACAAGGCTCATATTGGGCACCTGGCCCTGGAGAGGAAGAGGGACAGCACCAACCCCATGGGTACATCCCTGCAGGCCCTTTGGGTGAGCAAGAAGGGCACATCTCCTCTTTTCTACAAAATATGTTAGAAACTCACAGAACAGCCTTTGCTTGCAAGTCTTCTGACCTCAACAGTTAGCAACCAAGACAGAAATGTGGCTTTGGGGAAATTAGATGTTTTTATCAAGGTCTTTGTCCTTGCACACAGTGGGGGTGTGGGCATGATGCTGGGGTGACATTTGCTGTGCTCAAAGCCCTGCCAGACTGTGAGCTCCATGTACCAACCCCACCACCTCACAGGGCAAGTTCCCTTTGCTGCTTCATCAAAATTCAGTTCCCTGCCCTGAGGGTGAGTCTTGGGTTATTAAGGGTCTATGATACATCTGAAGTGCTGGGGCTTGAGTTGTGGGCTATCAGTTGAAGCTGACCTGTGGCTGAATCACAATGTACCAGAATGTTTTGTTTCCCCACTGGGCTTCATGTTCTAGAGGCAGAACCTGGTCCACCTGTGTCTTTGTGGCCCCACCCTCTCCCAGGTGGTCATGGTTGGGGTGGTGGGCAAGACCAGGAGCTGAGCAGTTGG
>JAVSBS010012293.1:47058-96990 GCA_033124195.1 Coracias cyanogaster
CATGGCCCGCCGAGCGAGTGCACGTCCCCGCGGCGCGGCGGCGGAGGGGCGGCGGAGGGGAGGAGCTTGGCCCGTCCGCTCGCACACGGCCCCAGCAGCTGCGGCAGGGCCCCCTCCAGGGCAGGACGAGGAGAGGCGGTGGCCCGGGGCCCCCGGCATCCCCAGAACACGGCTTTTCGGTGGGGCCGGGCGCCTTCCCTCCCTCCAGTCCCGGAGGAACTGGTACATGATGTACGTGACTAGAGAAAAAGAGAAAAGGAACACCGATGTGTGGGGTGGGAGACAGCATACATGTAGTCCGGGGCCTGTGATTGCAGAAGGAAACTACCGATGGGTGAGATTTCCCGCCTGCTATCTCTCTTGGCTGTGGGTTCTGTGGGCATTTTATCACCAGTCTATGCCGAGTGCAGCTTGTATGTTCTAATGAACACCGAAAATGTGAAAAAAGCTCGCTGCCTTAGGTCTGAAATCCTGAATTGCTGCCAGCTTGGTGAATGTGTGCCACGTAGTGCACATGGTGGCTGTGTCAAGAGTGTCGTTAAACAGAAATGAGACTACTAAGTGCCATTTAGTTCACAGAATCACAGAATAGTTTGGGTCGGAAGGGACCTTTAAAGGTCACCTAGTCCAACCCCCCTGCAGTGAGCAGGGACATCTTCAACTAGATCAGGTTGCTCAGAGCCCCATCCAACCTGAGCTTGAACGTGTCCAGGAGTGGGACATCTACTACCTCTCTGGTAACCTGCACCAGTGTTCCACCACCCTTAGTGTAAAAGAATTTCTTTCTTATAACTAGTCTGAAGCTACCCTCTTTTAGTTCAAAATCATTACTGCTCACCCTATCACCACACTCCCTGACAGAGTCCCTCCCCGTCTTTCCTGTAGGCCCTCTTTAAGTACTGGAAGGTCACTATAAGGTCTCCCCAGAGCCTTCTCTTCTCCAGGCTGAACAACCTCGGCTCTCTCAGCCTGCCCTCACAGGAGAGGTGTTCCAGCCCTCTGATCATCTTTGTGGCCCTGATGTCTTTTTTCAAGTTTGCTTCATGAGAGGTTATTTTGCTCAGTGCTGAGTAGATTGTGGTTCGTATAACAAAATATTTACATATTTGTCACACGTAAGCATAACTAGAACACAGTTCAGTGGTGCATGTAATTACAAGCAAGATTTTGAAGGCAGTAAGTAGGCTGTGACAAGCAGCAGGTAAGGCTTTCCAACACAATGTCTGGTTGAACTAAGTTATGCTAGGCATACCTCTTTGGCTGGGACAGTTCAGGTCATCTGTCAAATGTATCACTTAAATTGTGACCAGGATCCTCAAAAAATAAGATGAGAAAGAGCTGGAGCTATCCCTTATCAAAAGTAGAGACACCAGGGATACCACTGACCTTTTGTGCTTGGAGCACTGTGGATGCCCTCCTCTGGGAAAAATGGTGGTTCAGTAAAAAGGTTACCACAGATTGATGATATCAGGCTTTTAACAGCAGAACATCTGCATTACATCCTGTCTCTGCAGATGACTTGTGATATATGTACCTTCAGGATGGTAGAGTATAAGTGCTGGAATGGACAGAACAATTTCTGTCTTTTAAAAATGATAGAGAACAGGCACATAAAGAGCAGAGCCAAAAGAATATGCTGAGGGCTATTTTCAAAGAGTACAGGCTCTGTAAGAGAAGAAAGGGACTAGGAAGGCGCTTAGCATTATACATTGTGTCTTGAAGAAATCCTACTATTTTTCTGGTTTCCTACAACAGAGTTGACTCTTTAAAAAGATATTTCACAAAATAAAATTCTGAGAAGCTGAAGAAACAAGATGCCTTGCAGGCATGCTGGTACTTAACCTGTAATTTGTGTTCCTTTCTCCCGAAGCCCTGACTCCTCTTCAGAAGGAGCTCCTTTTCTTTCCCATTTCCTGTCGTGTTTGCCTTCAAGTTCCAGTCTAGATCATGCTTGTAAAATGCCATTCATACTGTTACTGTCACAGCGATAATCTTACTCGGGCATATTTGGCCACCTGAAGGGATTGAAGATGACTGAGGATCAGAAGTGTAAGGCTCTGGAACAGCCCTCTGACAGCTATGGAAGCAAAATACCTACATAGCTACTGGGCTTGATCAGTGTGTGTGAAAAAATACAAAAAATTGTATTAAACATTGGCCTAGAGGGGAAATGGACTTGATGGCACAGGAGATCCCCTTGTCCTGTTTTTTTCACAGTGAGTTGATAGTCACCAGTCTCTGATTATACCTGCTATAATGCTGGAAGAAGGATAAAATCTTATCTTCTTTTCAGTGCTGCTGTTCAAGTTTGACTTTGCTTCCCTATCAAGGGCATGTCATTAAAGGGAGGATGAAGAAAACCCTTCTGCTCATGTTAAGCATTCTGGCGGTGGTGGAAATAAGCACTTCAACAATCTTTGTGCTCCCACTGATTTCAAATTCAGGCATGCCTTACAGTTAGGGTGGCTAAAATGTGTTGACAGATTCCTGTCTTACATGATCCAACTCTAGTAATACTGAATTCAGTATCAAGCATCCGTCAATCTCACCGCTTCTAAGGGACGTGACAGTCATGGCCTCTGTGAGTTCACAGGGAAAGTTATTTTGGTTGTCCCTGTTCTTTTTGCTGGTGTTTTGAGCCATAGAAAATGGCAGTGATTTGAAAAGTAGTCATACAATAAAGTTGAAAATAATGAGCAGATGGGAGGTATGCATAATCTTAACATCCCTCAGTCAAAAGATATTCCCAAATACCTATAAAAGAGGGAGACAGCCAGTAAAATCAATGCAGTAAAAATAGAAAAGTATCAGGCCTCTTGTGAGTGGAGAAAATGCTGAAGGACAAAAATAGGTTTTATCTGCAGAATATAATGTTAGTTAAATAGCACTAGTTTGAGGTTCATATGTGATTAAGTATATATAGCCATGGAGCAGAGTTCAAAAGAGCACCCAGAAATACTTTCTTGCTGCTGCTATACTACCGTGACCTCTGCAAGTGATTAAAAAGTGAAAAAATTCCTAAATGAAATCCAAGATGAAATCCAAAAATGTATCACTCTTCAGTGTCCAAAAGGAGAACATGGGCAGCCTTCTTTCTTTGCTCAGCGGTGAAATACTTGAACTGAATGCTGATTTTTTGTGTTTAAATGGATGAAATCAAGTGATGCTGTTAAGATGTAACAGAGAAACACTGTGCTTCATTCACCCAGTGGTACAGCTCTTCTGAAGCCAGTGGGGTTTACTACTTGCAAACAGAAAGCTCTTAAGTCCTTCCTTCCTTGCCCTGTGTTACAGGCTGTGTCCCTGCATGTCACGCCATATTCAGGCCCACAAGAATGGTTCAGTTTTGGCAAAAAGCTCGATTGTGGCAGGGTGTCATTGCCACAGTGGCACTAAAGTTATGGAAGCAGGGAGTGATTTAGGCTATTAAAGCAGTTTAGAAATGGTTATGGAGATTCTTACTGTTCTTGCTTGTAGTAATGAAATAACTCACTATCATTGAAATGACCTAATATAAAAATATATTGGAAAAATTAGCTTAGTATATTGTAGCAAGATGCCTGTCACCACTTCCGGGAACAGATGGAGCAGATGTTCAATATTGTGCTGGTGAAACTAGCAGTTGGTTTTATCCTCCTCATGGTTTACAGGGACATTTTAACAAATATGTTGCATTGCTTGTCATGCATGGCAGAAAATCTATAGTGTAGAAAACTTTACTGGAGGAAGGAGGGTAGAAAACATCTGGTTTGTAAGTGGTTTTGGATCAGAATGACCGTAATTAAAATTACAAATTAGAGAAGTCTTCTTTTTGGCTGTTGATAAGGCTAGACTGGTGGGACCAGCTGTCTGTGTGCTGTTTCTAAAGGGTCCTTGAAGAACAAGTGTGTCAGGCTGAGAAGTGCTGGGTGGTGCTACTGGCTTTGGTGGGAACTTCATCCTGACTTCTAACTGCTGCTAATATTGTCAGCTAGCTGAAGCAGTACAGCTGAGTAAATATAAACATAATTTTCTTAAAATCTGCCTTTTGCTAGTGTAGAGGTAGTGTAGAGGTATTATAGGTATAGTTATTCCTGTCACCAACCTTTGGGGAATACACTAGTGTCTGGAGATGAATTTATGTTTTACCTCTGCAAACACACCTGTCATAGAGAAGTTCTGCTTCATTTCTTTCCCTTTGTCCTCCAGCCGACTCCTCTTCTTGTGGCATCCGTGTCAGAAACCCTGTGGGGCCTGTGTGATGGGAACAGGACTGAGCATGTCATTAATGTGTTTAACTGAGCGTGGCAAAAAAGGATGATCAATACTTCTGGTTACTGGGTGATGGGGGAGTACAGTTCCTAAAGCACCATCTGTTCCAAGCTTTCTTCTGCCTCTGTAAGTGCTGACAGAATCTATGAGTTTGTGAATATAAACAAACATTGTGAAACCACCTTCTCGGCCTAATAAATAATATACTCCTTATGGGGTCCTGTCAGTTTTCCTTTGGCTGTCACCTGGGGGTGGGTTACAAATGTGTTTATGCTCTATTATATTTTTTCTTCCTTTAACAAGCATATATTAAAAGAAAGTGCCCAAAATGTCTCTGAGCATGAGCACACTTTTTGAACGGTTGCACGGACAGGTGAGGTGAAGTGCTGGGGCCTAAATTGTGGGCTCCAAGTTGGAGTTGACCTGTGAATGAGCCACAACCTAGCAGAATGCTTTGTTTTTCCTACTGGCTTCATGTTCCAGAGGTAGAACCTGGCCCACCTGTGTCTCTGTCTCTGCCCTCACCCAGGTGGTCGTGGTTGGGCTGATGGGCTATGTCAACCAGGAGCTGATCAGTCAGAGGAGCTTCCTGTTGGTTGTGTCTTCTGTTGGAGCTGGTTGCATCTTGCTGAGCTCTCTCGGTGGTGTCCTTCCATGTGGAGTGCCACTGAGGAGCCATCTCTGTCCATTGTGTCCAGCAGGCGATGCTGGCTCCACCATTGGGCACGGAGGAGGAGCTGGGCCCACAGGAACCTATGGCAGGTTTGTTTGAAAGAAAACTTCTGAGGGGATGTTGCTGAGTTCAGCACTGGCCTGTGTGATCAGGCAACTGATGGCAGCATAAAATGATGATGGCTGAACCAGCATAACAACATCTTAGTCAATATCGATGCTATTTCATCCTTTATTCCTTCCCCAAACTTCCTCTGAATGCCATCCAATCTCTGTGATTTATTATCCGTCAGTGTGTTTCACTTTTGTTGGAGAATTTATATTTAATTTTTTGCCCGTTATTGTTCAGGGATAGAAGGGAAATGCTTTGGGAGCCCTGAGTGAAAATAAACGGGAACATTTTAGTGCAGTTACTTTGTTTGAAAGATGTTGTTTTATTTTGGCAGGGTACTTACCTTCTTCCTCCCTCACTTTTGCGTTGTGTGTTGAAGTGGTTCTAGAAAAATCACAGGGTGATGCACTGCACTGATTGATTCCAGGCTTGCAAGGGCTGGAGTCTGCTGCTCCTACTGCCTGAATTCATTAGGACTCATGCAGTGAAGAGGAAGTCAGTACAAAAGCAGGACAATTTGGTTTTTCATGTTGCTGTGCATTTGGGAAATGAGGGATTATGCAACAGCAGAGGTGGGTTTCCTTTTCTTAGCTCTTGCCAGCAGTGAGGTTTTTCTGTGCTACTTCCTGTATGGCTTCCACTTCAGGTTATCAGGCAACTGTGTAGACCTCATCTGTGTCTAAGTTAACATCCTAAGGGACACAAAGAGATGCAATAATTTGGCCCTTGGCCTCAAAGAGGTGCACAGTGGAGCCAAGAGCAGAATTCAGACCTTCTGCTGCTCTTTGATTCCAGCACTTTATATATTGAGTTGAACTTCTGAGAGATGCTACCAGATCTCTGGAGAAGCTCAATAAACCTAAATGATGGGTCTGTTGATAACGGAGGGGAACTGAGGAAAAAAACACTAGGAAGTTCATAATCTTGAATGCGTTGTTGGGTTCTTGGGTGATGGGAAAGGTGGCCACTTGGCAGCATCCACTGCGGTGGCTTTTAGTGCAGAGCTTTGAATGCCTGTGCGGGAGGGATTATCTGTCCGTGCACTGCCAGAGAGTGCAGAGACTTCTGCTGTGAAAGCCAGTGTGTCACCTTTGGCTCATATTGGATTATATATGTGACCTCGTTGTTGGTTGAAGCCCAGCACTTCATTTCTCCGTCTCTTTACTGCTTTCTCTGTTTTAATTAAAAGCTTCATTCCGGTTTGACCTTTTGCAATGCTGTGGCATAACTGAGCCTGAGTTGAGTCTCTAAGTGCAGAAGGTCTCTCCTGGCAGGCTGGGTGGATGAACTATAACCGTTTACCCGAACATCTATAATGACTGGCAGGAGCCCCAACTGCCCTTCCTGCCCTACCCATGGGATTGGGCCGCCCACCTATCTGAGTATTTTGCTGAGCAGGGAGGAAAAATGATTATTTTTTCAATAAAAGCCATGGTTACTCAGGAAACATTGCTTGGAAAGCAGGAGATGGGAATCATCACCTGTTTGAGGAGGGTGGAGAAGGCAGAGCAGGAATCTCACAGTTGCCTCTCTTGTAGATCATTGCTAGCCCAAGAAAGCTGATTCAAAGGAATGCTTTTAAATCACTAGATCTTGTTAATAGCTTAGGCACTAGAGTGGAAGTATGAAGGCCTGGATGCAGTTCCCATCAGCTCTGAATAGTATAGGTTGTGAGCTTGGAGGGGCAGTCCTTGTCCTGGAGCTCAAGGCTGGAGATTGCAAAGCACAGAGAAGTTCTCACTACCTTCCATCTATTCAACCAGAGCTCCCAGCTCCTTGCCCAGAGTGCTGGGATTAGAGGAGGAGTTGATGTGCATTTGGTTGCAGAGGAGTGAGGATTTGATGAGACCTAGATGCCACTTCTAAAGCAATCTAGTTCTTTTGGGATGAGCAGCCTTCCCTGTGAGGAGCATCTCCTGCCAACATTCCTGGGCTGATCCTGCTGCACCAGGAGCCTGTTCAGCAGATGCTTGTGTGTTGCTCAGCATAAAAATGCCTTAAGAAGTCCTGCAGCTCCCACTTCTGAATTGTAATGTCCTGGTTGCATTTCTATCTGGCAGGTGTCTCAAAGTGGCACATCAAGAGCACCGTGTGCAGTCCAGCCAGGTACCTCAGCCCATGCCAGGGAAGGGGATTTACCTAAATTTAAAGTCCCAGGAGGTATCCTGGCAGCTCGAGGGACTCAGAGGATCTGACTTAAAGCAGAACCTTGCAATTCCATCAAAAAAATGTTTCAATTCAAGTTTTTACTGACCCAAAGCAAAATCTTCAGTTTCAAAACGGGGAAAAAAAAACTGGAAAACAAAACAAAAACAAACAAACCATGAACAACTTTCTGCTTCACTGTAGGATATTTCAGTTTGAAGAAACTCTGTTTTCCCTGAAAAAAATCTCAGCCATCATGACTGTCTATCTGCTGTTTACCTTGCTCTCTGCATTAACATGATGCAGCAGTGTTGTGGGACTTTCCAAGCCAGTCTGAACCCAGCTATCCCAGGTACTTGCCCTGCCAACATGAACAACTGGCTGCTCTGGTTTGGGCTTCTTTCTAAGCAGCTCAGAGTCTTAGCTTGGAAAGTCCCGGGTCTGATCCTTGCAGACAACCAGCGAGCGGCTTTTCTTTCTCATCCAGCATACCCTTCTCTGCTGAGGGTTAGAAAGTACTGGATTATCTGCTTACCACAAGTGGCAGAAAAACCCTTATGTCCTGATTCTTGCAGGGTGAAGCTGAGAGTGTACAGAAGTGCTGTGCCTGCTCCCAGAGCAGTGACGGGAAGGACTGACAAACCTCAAGTGCCCACACCAGTCCTGGTGAGTAACTGTGTCCTGAGGTACCTTTAGATGTGAGGAATGGTGGGAGAGAGATCCCTGCAGTTCCCAACTGCTGGGGTTCTGCTGCGTGAGGCAGGAGAGATTTGGGGCAGCGAGGACACCTTGCCTGAGATACTGAATTGTATGAGTGGGCTTCATTCTGGATTCAGGCTGAAGGTTTTTGAGCCTGCTGAAAGTGCCCTTATACTGGCCTGGTGGAACCATTCGAGGAGTTAAAGGTTGATGGATGTGCTGAGAATCTGCTAGTCGTGTGCCATTAGCAATAGAAATGGCATTGCTTTAATTACACCCTGATGGGCAGATTGAGATCATTTTGGACACGGTGAATTTTGGTATGTTTTCATTTCTGATTCATTGCTTATATTTCTTCTAAAGATAATGCTTGCAGTTTGGTGTTAGTGAACATGAATACGAGCGTGACTTCTGGGTAACACAGAGGTGGACTCTTCTCTTGACTTTCACGATGCACACCCCAGAGTGGGAGGTTGCAAAGAGAAGCTGGGGAGAAGTGCTGCACAATGGGGGATGTTGTGCTTGGAGCAGACACGCAAATTTCAGAGGTGGTATTGTGGTGAAGAAAGGTGCCCAGACTTTAATCAACCCTGGTGTTGCCTCTGTGCAGGGTAAGCAGAGCATTCTCTTGAAAATGGGCTTGGGAGTAAGGACAATTGTGGTACTTCCTTGAACACCAGCAAATTGAGGCTGTGTTTCTTAGTACTTTGATCAGAACAGAGGAGTTCCCTGATCTCCAAAAGGTACAGCAGTGTCCTCAGGCCACAATTTAGGATGATAACCAACTTCAAAGTACCAGCAGACATGGTGTTGTCAGGACATGAGCTTTAACATCCCCCACACCTAGCTTGGCCAGGTAGTCTGAGCTGAAAGCCCCTCTTTGAAGAAGAGATTTTGAGGATGGATGGGAGAGGGTTTAGGGATCAGGTTCAGTGACAGTGTGACCTAAGTATTGGGAAATGCTGGTGCAGGAATCACTGTGGCTATTAGAAACTTGCTGTGCTTCCTGAGCAATGGAGCCAAGGAAGACTTGAGAAGACTAAGAACAGACTAATGGCACTTTAGGTGAATAAAACCTGGATGCTGCTTCAGCAGAGGGTGAATGAAGATTTCAGGGCGTATTGTACTATGCACAGTTCATGACATAAAAATGGAGTGGTGTGAAGTTTTTGACAGTGGACATCCCTCTCCAGATCCCAGACAGATGGATGAAATCATGTCCTTTGTCTCCCATTCAGCAGGGTTTACACTTCTGGTGTAACACCTTTGTTTTAATTGATATCATGGTTGGACTTTTCCTTGGAAACTCACTTAGGAGGGAGGAAAAACAAATGTGATCTGGTAAAATTTTTTATCATAAGGGTAGGAGCTCTGCTGTTGCTTAATGGATCCCAGGAGATAACATGTACAGTAAAAAAGGATTCAAAATTTTACATTTCTTACCTTATTTAGAAATGTAATCCAGGAAACTCCAAATAACAGAGGGGTAAAGATACGCCTGAACTTCTTCAAACCAAAATCAGGCAGTTGAAGGAGAAAGGAAATTTGGAGTTGCTTATGATTCATCTAAAACCATTTTCTGCTTCTAGCTTAATATACCTTCCCTTAGTAGTACGGAGAATATCTTGACACAAAGTAGGACTAAAAAATTCTGACATACTGATATGTTAAACAAATGAGCTGGCTAAAAACCCTTTTCTGCATGAATAAGAGAACTACTGTGCCCTAATTCCACAGACTGGGTTTTAACTCAGCAAATAAAATTACGGGATTGAGCAGCACTGAAGAAATACCTTATTTTTTCATTATTCAAGACTTTTTTAAAAAGAATACTGTCAGAAGTTTTTCAAAGTTTTATTTTGGCTGTGGGCATATTAAATGGTGCTGTAAACTATGGAGCCTTCTTTTTGTACAGGCTATTTACTGTAATAGGAGGAAAGTGTCTTTTATCCTGTGTGCACAGATTGCAGGGCTGGAACTGCAGCACCTTCCTAAATCTGTGAGTTCTTCACTTTCACAGGACTTCTGAACTCTTGGATGCTGACTGTTGATTATTCGCTTTTTCGTTTTTCACTTGTCCCTCCAATTATTGGTAATACACAGAATGAACGTTGATTCAAGCGGGAGTATCTAACTACCCATTTCTTGGGGGATGCAGAAAAAGCTGTGAAAATATCTGTCATTCAGGCAATTGGAGAAGAGCATTGAAGGTAACTCTGAAGGGTAGGAGGGCTGATGAAAATGCCACCAATGCAGGGAAGGGCACAGAAATACCTGTTACTGAGCCCACCCAATCAGGGTTGGAAGTGTCCCATAGTGAGGAGGATGTAGAGCATCTGTAGGTAGCTCAACAAAATCTAGATCGGTGAAATTGTCTGTCTGCCTTCTTAGAAAAAACAGTGTCAGAGAGAACCATCACCGTGTCTAATCACAAATAAATCCAGACTGTAATCACTTACTCAGGTCATTTATCAGCTCCGACAGTTCCTGTCCTTCCAGGATTAGGACAACACTTAGTAGCCCTTCAAGCTATGATCTGGTGGTGACCTTCTTAGCACCCGTGGGCCAAGGAAGGAAGTGATGTAACAGGTGTCTTAATTTAGAAAAGATGATGCGGGTCAGGAGGAGGTCACAGGTATCGGTGCCTGGTGTGGATGCTGGGATGTGCAGGCTCTGATGAAGGGCTGCAGTGCCCGGTGCAGAGGAGGTTGAGGGACATGAGTGGTGCATTCACAGAGTTCATGTCCAAGTCTAAAATGGCCTAACCGTGGGACTGAGTTACCCTCTGTGCCCAAGATACCTTTGTCAAGGAGATGAATGGGCAGTAGAGTAACTCATTTATCTCAGTAGAAGGGTGTAACTCTTTCTAGAGGCTCTACAGGCCTCAGGAACCACCAGAGAACAGCCTCAGCCCTTTAGGAGCAGCAGTAAAATGCAGAGTAGGGAGAGCCTCCTGTCCACTGCTGGCTCTGCTATTGGCAGTTCTCACTTTGCAGCTCTAACATCTCTAACATTTCAAAAAGAGTGGGCAAGCATTACATGACTAGTGCAGTGGCTTTGCCCTTTGTGGCTTGTTTTACCTTTTTTTTTTTTTTTGTCCTTTGTTATTATTTATTCCTTTGTAGGCAATTAAATGGTGGGATTTTAACATCTTTATCGGTGACATGGACAGTGGGATCAAGTTTGAGGATGACACCAAGCTATGTGGTGTGGCTGACATGCTGGAGGGAAGGGATGCTGTCCAGAGGGACCTTGACAGGCTTGAGAAGTGGGCCCATGCCCATGTCATGAAGTTTAACAAGTCCAAGTGCAAGGTCCTGCACCTGGGTCAGAGCAATCCCAGACATAAATACAGGTTGGGCAAGGAGTGGAGAGAGAGCAGCCCTGAGGAGAAAGACTTGGAGGTGCTGGTTGATGAAAAGCTCAACATGAGCCAGCAATGTGTGAGTGCAGCCCAGAAACCCCAACTGTGTCCTGGGCTGCATCAAAAGAAGTGTGGTCACTAGGTCAGCACCTCAATGTGATAAAAAAGACAAGAGGCTTCAAACCTGTCACTGCTGTCAGCTGCAGATCCCAGAGTGTAGTTCTAGCAGTGAGAGTGATGTGGAGGTGCCAAGATTGGGTATGATGCCCATTTGTACCATCCCTTCTGCGAATGGAGTGCTGGACACGTGCTGTCACCTGCAGCCTGCAAACAGAAAGAAAGAGCCCCCTTCTAGGCAAACTAAGAAGCAGAGGAAGGGAGAACTGGTTAAAATGCTACCTGGAAAGCAAGCTCAGGGTCTGCCACACCCACACTATCTCTTGGTGGACCCAGTGACCCCAGGCTGACCCAGAAAATGAAAGAGGACCATGAAGATAAGCAGATTCAAGCATGCACACACTGAATATGCTCCAATAACGGGAGCCTTTAGACCACCCAGAGAGGCTATATCTGTGTTGACGCTTTTCTGCCAGAGTTCTGGGAATCTCGATGCCTCTGGGAGTTTTTCTTTTGCTATAGACTGTGGTGAGATTTCCTGTGAAATAAAGCCATAATTCTTGTCTCAAGAGCCAGAGCTGATATGGTGGCTGTGAACTGTGGATGGGGAGTACGGTGGTCTGGGCTGTGAAGGATACAAATGGAAATTCCCTCCAAAGTTAACGCTCCTCAATTTTTATCTACAGTAAATAAATGCAAAGATGCAGTTAAAAATCCTTTCTGAATAGACTCTTGGGAAGGATTGTCCACATGTCTCTGCTGGAAAGAATCTAATGGCATGTGTGATATTTGTAAGTGGCTGGCTGGAGGATGTTCTTAGGCAGCTGATTCACCTGGAACAGGTTTTGTCTAGAGTGAGTTCATGCTTGCCCACAGAGCAGGCTGTGGAGCCTGCCTAGCAAGCTCGAGGTGAGAGGAACACTCTACTCATGCAGAGCCTCCTGTCCATGACCACTCTCTGTGGGGAAGTAGATGAGTTTGGGGCTAGAAAAGCCATGTGCTTGGCACTAAAGTTTGTTGTGAAAGCAAGAGCATGTCAGGGGTTGTTTTGCTGGAAGATGATTAGGAGTCATTTAGCCGTTGCAAGCACCAGGAGTGCTGTATGCAGGCTCAGATCCTGGTGTCAGCCAACTCTGAAGTTCTCTGTGATGGAGGCATACCCCCCCTTGGCCCCCTCATTCATTCTAGCTGTGTGGAGCTGAGCTTAGCTGGCTTTGTGTGGGAACCCAAGCAGTTCCGATAAAGGATCAGGTTTTGCAGTGAGAGCCAAGTCCTGACACGCTGAAGTGCCATTCTTTATGCTGGAGACTTCAGAGGTGGACGCTGGGCATTGACCTTCACTGAGAAGCTGCTTCCTCATTTCTGACTGTGCCAGATTTCTACAGCTCTGCTAGGGATGAGTTAGTGGAAGAGGAGGTGCTAATTAACCCTTTATAAACAGCTTCATTGCTCTGTCCATGTGGTTTTCTGTGCTTTTAAATAAGCAAATTCATTAAGCTACCAACAGCTCCGGCAAGACCGCAGAAAAGCTGTGATGTTTCCAGGTGCTGAGTGATAAGCAGCTCTGCCTGAGTGACCCCCCTGCTCTGGACTGTCCAGCTGATCTCGCAGAATGGTGGGAGTTGGTAGGGACCTCCAGAGACTATCTAGTCCAACTCACCTAGATCCGGTTGCACAGGAATGTGTCCAGGTGGGTTTTGAAAGTGTCCAGAAAAGGAGATTCCACAGCCTCTCTGGGCAGCCTGGGCCAGGGCTCTGTCGTCCTCACAGTAAAGAAGTTTTTACTTACTTTAGGTAGAACTTCTCGTGTTTGTGCCTGTTCCCCCTTGTCCTATTGCTTGGCACCACTGAAAAGAGTGCGGCCCCATCATTTTGACACCTACGTTTTAGATATTGATCAGCATTGATCAGATCCCCTCTGAGTCTTGTCTTTTCCAGGCTGAACAGTGCCAGGGCTCTCAGCCTTTCCTCATCACAGAGATGATCCAGTCCCCTCATCATCCTCATAGCCCTCTGTTGGACTCTCTCCAGTAGTTCCCTGTCCCTCTTGAACTAGGGAGCCCAGAACTGGGCACAATACTCCAAATGTGTCCTCACCAGGACAGAGTAGAGAGGGAGGAGAACCTTCCTCGACTTGCTGGTCGCTCTATATTTAATTCACCCCAGGATACCCTTGGACTTCTTGGCCACAAAAGCTGGCTCATGGTGAACTTGCTGTTCCCCAGGAATCCCAGGTCTTTCTCTGTAGAGCTGCTTGCCAGCCAGTGAACCTCTCACCTGTACTGGTGGTACTGGTACAAGGGGTTATTTCTCCCCAGGTGCAGGATCCTACACATCCCTGGCTGAACTTAATGAGGTTCCTCTCTGCCCAACTCTCCACCTTATCCAGGTCTCTCAGAATGACAACACAGCTCTGGTGTGTCAGCCACTCCTCCCAGTTTGGTATCATCAGCAAACTGGCTGAGGGTCCCTTTTTCCTGAGATCCAGTGGATTGTCCTGCACCTGTTTTGAGATTTAAAACCTTGACAAACCAAAAAAGCTCAAGCATATATCTAAACTTAAATCTTAAATTCAGTCAAAAGTCTTATTCTCAAAGAAAGCCATGGGTTAATAATACCTTCCCTAGTCAATGATTAGTTTCTAGAAGTGAGCTGGTTTCCTGCAATCAACCAAAATGTTTTATTCTTTTAAGAGCTGGGAATCAATTCATAATGAACACTGTATCTGAGAATTAGGTTTTTTGAAAATCTTGATCTTATCAAAATAACATCAATTTAAGTTATCTTATTTGGGGATTTTTTTGTTTGGGGTTTTTTTTCCATTTCTGGATTTGCTTTTTGAAGTTATCCTTTTCTCAGAGCCTCTCAAGACTGGAAGGTTAATTCAGATTAAGGTAGTGTATGAATGGAAAATGTAAAATCTTTTCCCCAAAAACTGCTTGTGTAAGAACCAGCTGATAGATGATAGTACTAGTCCTTTCTTTTGCAATGGTTGAGGATAATGCCTGTGCTCAAACTTCAGGTGAAAATATTTGCAGAATGAAACGTTAAAAAATTCTGAATTGTTTCAGAGGGAAGGTCAGAACTGCCCCAGGTGTTAGAGGTCTATCACAGGCACATCGCCAGCCGTATGTATGTGTTCACTGAACAGAACCCATTGGAGTAAATTTGTGAGGAAGTCAAGAAGTGCTTACAGGCATGGAGTAGGGTAAGCTGTATTTATTGATACCTTAAATCCTTCTTAGAGAAATAAGCTAATGGCCAGAAGCACTGAGGTTAGGTTCTTCTCACCTGTTTCTGAACCACCAGGTCCTCACCATCTTGTCTTGTTTTCCCCATCACCTACAAGGTGTTTTCTGCCTCTCCTATCAAGAACCAGTTGCTGCCCTCTCAACCTGCACATTGTGGACAGAAAGGCCAGGGAACAGGATTTAATGCTAAGTGGAGATGCGTTTAAGTCTAATTCTCATCCTCCAAAAGGGAAAAGTGTTTCTGCTCCAGCTTGAACCAGTGTTAGGACTATGAAAACATTATTCCATGAGGTGCTCAGACACTGAGGACAGGAGACAAGTGAATTCCTTGGTGCTGCTTGTTCACTCTGTCCTCTCCTAACCATGTGCAGCTTTCTGGCTACATCTCTGAGTACCAGAGCTAGAAAGGGAGTCAGAAAGCAGAAGTCAAGGGGATGCCTTAACATAGAAACACAAAAATAGATCTCTCTTTGCACATCTTTTCTTGGCTTCCCTTTGCAAGGCTGTATCAGTGCGTGCTCGATGGAGTATGATGGCTCTGACCTTGTCAGATGCATTAAATATGACATGTGAACATGGATTTTTTTTTTTCTTTGTAAGGAGAGCAGTAAGGGTTAGCAAGAAAGGCAGAAAAGAGAGAGACTGGTGGCCACATTCTTTCACCAATAGAAATGCAGGCCTGAGGTTTGCTCCCAGCTTGGTTTGAATTGGATATTTCAGAAAATAAGCCCAAAAGTTGCTTATGTTACCATCCCACTTCTGTAACATTTCATTATCACGTGCTTCTTCTCTGAGGCACTGACCTTTCACAGGCAGTGGCATGACACAAAGATGTAGTGCTAAGATAAGGGACCCTGTGCTGCCTGGAGAGGAGAGAATTCCTTTGGATTCCTGCTGGATACTTTTCCCCAGTGTGCTGGATCCAGAGGGTGCTGGATGGTGCCACACACCCTGTGTTTCTGATGAGCTGTGTGGGGTAGGCTCTTGATTTTTTTCTGTCTTCTCTTTCTTTTCTTCTAAAATCCTCTCTTTTTGTTTCCTTCTTGGGCGTGGAAGTTCAACTGAATAAAACAGGGTCAGTGGATCAGTAAAGGTTGACCTCGGGTGTGGTGGGTAACTTTGGAGGACTCATCTGAGTTACCAGCTTTCCTCTGGTAAACAAGCTCTGTTGAGACAGGCTCTTGGTCATGGGCCATTAATAGCCCCTTCACAGGAGGTTTAGCTGGTTTTGCTGCGCACCAAAATTCCTGCTGAATCTCAGTAGTAAAGCTAACGAGGGTGCTACAAGAGGTGGGAGGTGATTCCAGGCTCTGTTTGCAGATGAGGTTTGTTCATTTGAAAAAAAAAAAAAAAAAAATACCCACACAAAAAAAGGCCAGGCAGCGTCTCAGGAGAGACACAGAGTGGGGGCTTGGAGTGGCATGCTCAGCTCTGGATCCAGCACAGACTCCCTGTGATCAGAGCCCTGCGGTGCCCAGGTCCACACCATGCTGAACTCAAACTGATGTTTTGTTGGGCTTAGCCCTAATACTCCATGTGTCTCTGCTCTCTGATGTTAGAAAAGAGTGGAAATACACACTTTTCCTCCTCTACATTACAGCTTCCCTGAGACCTTACCTGCTTCCTATTATCTGTTGGGTGCAATGAATTATCACTTAGCTGTCTACAGTCTGGTTCAAACAGAAGCCAAAGAGAAGATGTTTAGGGCAGAGAGAGGTTAAGGAGCACATTTAGCTTTCTCTGATGTTAAATTATCTATTACTACTTGTTATATTTCCCTTATGAACATTCACTGGAGTGCCTGATTGGTGGCTGCTGAGACCTGTGAAAGTCCTTGTGCCGTCTTCTGGGTTGGGTGGCTCAGCCTCTCAAAGCTTGTCCAGCTTTGGCTATCATTGTCAGTGTATTGATCTTGCTTGTACCACTCCTGGTACATACAAAAAGTCTGCTTTTTTTTTTATTTATTTCCATTTGCTTGTCATAGCTTTGAATGCCTTTATTATTTCTTCTTCCTCCCTCTGGCATAGGTATCTTCTGCTTATAATCTTCTTAGCTGTCTCTGAACACCAGGGCAGGCTGTTCGTTTCAAAGAATGCTGCTTTAAAGGCAGGTGTGATCCAGACTTGTCCATTCTTTCTTTTCCCCCATGATTTGAAGAGCTTAAGAATATTTATGTAATCATTCCCCCCACACATGCCCCTAAACACTCTTTGGCTCTTCTGCTAAAAATTACATTCCTACTCTTCCCAAAAAGTCCTCCAAAAGCAAAGCACCACCTGCACCACAGTGGCAATTAACAGCCCTTTAATGAAATCTTGATATAGGGAACTTTGTGGCAATGCTCATTGCTCATGGTGACATAAGTGGCTTCTGTGGTCTTGGACAGCTCTATAAGTGCACCAGTGTCCTGGGCTAAAAAGAAAGACATTTTTGAGGCCAGAGGTGGGACTGCTAAGCAGCTAGTCCCATCCAGGCTGCCTGAGTTCTGAGCCCTGCAGAGCTGAGGGTGGGATCTGAATTACAAACAGAAAGTCTGTCAGTGCAGAAATGGTGGTGGTGGGACACTGCATCCTGCTCTGCACAGAGCTGATGAGCTGCTGCTTATCCTCTCTAGCACACAACAGTAAATTCTTTGAAAACCACCATAGTTCCAGCTCATGACTAATTGCTGCCTTCTGGTGATGCACGTGAGGCCAGGAGGCAGGAGATGGACTGCAGGGTTTTGGGCTGACCCAGCAGCGCAGTGCCTATTGTTATCCTGGAGATGAGAAGGGATCCTGGAGAGACCTTGGCTGAGCAAGAAGCTGCTTTCCTCCTGTCTTGCAAAGGTGGGCAGAAATGGGACTTCAAGAAAGTCCAGGTTCCCCAGTGCCCAAGTGAGATGCACGACTGCCAGGATGCTGAGTCATGCTCTCTCTGTCCATCCCCTTCTCCATCTCAGGTTCTCACAGGGCATGTCATGACTTTGTTCAAAGTGGAACAGCTTCAGTGTAAAAGGGTGGATTGGGCTCACCTGAGGATGACCTTTGGGGGAAGCAGGGTGCTCCCCTGTGCAGTCTGAGATCTGGCATTCAAGTCCCTGATGGCACAGGGAACCAGTAGGAACTTGGATGTAAGTCTACACTTGCCACATAAATCCCATGAGGCCAGGGTCCTCTGCCCATCACCCAAAGTCTGCCTGTCCCATGAGCCTGAAGAAGATAACAGGGTGTATCCACACAAGGGCATGGGCTGAACTCAACTGCAGGGGCTGAGATATTGGCTAATTTTGCTCAGGAGCTAGGGGTTACCTTCAGAGATGGCTGCAGGGAGCGTGTGGTTTCATTTTGGTAAGCCAGAGGGGAGTCCTGGAGGCAGCCAGCTCAAGTCTGACCTGTTCACCCCTTTCCTTATGTCTCAGCAGATGTTCATTTAAGATACCCAGCTAAAATACCCCAACTTGACATGTCTCATCCTGCAGGAAGGAACAGTGTCCTCTCCTCTGGGGGCAGAGGAGTCAGTGGAAAGGGACCATTTAAAGGCAAATGAAGGGAATCAAAACCCTGCTGCATTTTGACAGCAAGACCTAAGGAGTGAAGCTTGGTATAACAGCATCTCCACACCAGCAATGCTACCTCCTTCTGTGAGATGCTTTTCTTCTTCAATGATTTCCTTCTTATAGTCTTGAAAATATATCCGCGTTGTTTATCTGACCGTCACACTCTGTCACAGCATTTACAGCCTCTGCCTTGGTTCCTATTACGCTTTCCAAAGCCTCTTCATTGCCTGGGTCCTCTAATCTTTCTGCTAGCACCCATGTTTTATGCCTTGGTTATGCCTCCCTTCCTTTTAATTAATTTTTCACACTACCTTGCTTGTCCCTGATGCCCTCTTTAATTTATTTCTCACTAGCCATCATAACCCCTGGGCAAGCCATTAATTTGTCTTTTCCCATGTCCCATTGACCCCCTCTATCCTTTCCCTTTATTGATTTCTCCAGTTTGATTTCACCCTGTGCTTGCCAGCATCATCTCCTGCTCTTCTGTCCCTCTCAAAATTGCTCGACTGAATTTCTTCCAGTAAGTGTCCTTGCTGCCTTGTAATTCCTGGCCCAACAAGGCTGAGATTGCTGTTTGTTGGGTTCCCACCTTACTTGTGCTTAGTATCTACCCCAGCCTCCAAGTGTCCTAAAATTAACTTTGGGTAATTCCCCTCCAGCTTGCAGTGATGAGGAAATGGTCTTTTTTCTAATGAGCCTCCTCCAAATTGAAGAGGTTTGATGGCCATAACCTAATGCAGCTTCCCCATTGAGTTGCCTGCAGGCAAGCAGTTGTTCCCAGGGACAGGGATGGACTAGTTGGGTTGGACTCCACTGGGTTTCATCTCTGACTAAGGGGAGAAGTTTGTGTCTCAACAGTTCTTTGTTATCCTGGAGAGGAGAAAATGCAGCTGTACTCGCCCTGGAGAGACCTTGGCTGCTCACAGACCAACTCTCTTTCTGTTCTGAAGCATTTTCCTGGCCTACGTCTAAATGGGAGCATATTGTGGAAGGGAAGAGGGAATAAATGACTTTTCTTCTGTCCTTTAGCTGCTCCCTGCCTGCCACAGCCCAGCTGATAGGAGCTGGGTGTCCACAGGCTCAGACAAAGAGGGAATCTTCTGCTTTGCTCTATGGTTATGAAGAAGTGAATGCTCTTATTTACAATCCATAAATAAATGGTCCATTTAATTACAGACCAGTTCCTGCCGCTATCACAATGGGTTTGGAATACACATTCCTGCAGACACAGAAGTTATTTTGTCAGCTGTATCCATGTGATTTGCAAGCTGAGACCAAGAGTAGGAGAGAGTCAGAGATGGGAACCATATGTTTTAGAAAACACACAAGGCAAGCTCTAGAGCTATTACCTGCTTTCTTGTAGAGCAGGTACAGGACATTGGTTTGCTGTGGCTCAAAATTGTGATTATCTACATGGTTCCCTGAGTTGTCCATGCTAAAAATTACTCTAGTTAGATCTGTGCTTGAATACATGGTGTTCATTTTCATGGGACATTGTGTAATTGAACTGGTTATGTCTGATGAAGGACCAGAGCATGTAAAGGGTGAGTTTGAAACTGTCTCTAGCAAAGGACATGTTAGGATATATCTGCTCCTGTGTCCCAGAATAAGTCCTTGAGTATATCATCCTTGGAGTATTATCCCTGTATGGGAAGTGGGGAGATACTAAGGGCATTGCATGGGTCGTTTCAAGCTTAGAAGATCTGAGATAAGCAGCAAAGGAAGATGGCAGAGCTCCAGGGCATGGCATGGCATGTGTGGATCAGACAGGTCTGCTCAGCTTGACAAGAGTGGTACCCTGGCAAAAAAAGGTCCCATAGGTTCCTGTGAAGGTCTGTCCCTGAGACACCAATTGAACATTGTCAGTTTATTTGGTAGGTTGGTTATCAATACTTGGCGTGGTTATATGTGTCCGTGGAATTAAATACGGGAACTATATAACTGGAGTAGTTTCTCTGTACCCTGTTGGAGTTGGCCGCTGCATTCAGCAGAGGCATGTAGGATGGGCCCTGAAAAGTGGGAATTCAGCCCCAGCCAAAGGTAGACCTTCATTCCCCCAATGTAGTCAAGTTAAATGCCACAGTCCTTTGTTGGACTAGTTTATTCCATTGACTTTATTCACTCTCTTTTATTATTTTCTTTTTCATTCTTCCTATTTTCTATTCTCCCTTCTTCATTTGAGTTTATTATCATAGATATGATCATCGTTTACACTCCGAAGGTAGGTCATTTTCCTGATGCTTTCAGGGAAACCGTAGCTGACTGTGATGTGCTGACCCTTTTTCTAAATCAAGAATCTCTCCTTGTCCATCTTCGACAATTTTTACCATTGCATGAGAAAAGTAGGCCAGCTGTATCTCTGTTGCTTTACTTCTACAGATGCAGATATATCCTTTTTTAATGTAGGAAGGAACAGTTTAGGTGGGGAGGTTTTTTCCCATCCTATACAAGGAAACTTCTAAAGATGATGAAGACCATATGGGTGGTTAATCAGTGATACAGCCATATCCATTAGACAACACTTGAGATTGAAATTAGGTGTGCCTAAATAGCTAGGGAAATAGAGACAGCTCCCTTTGTCATTGCAACTTGGGTGAGCTGGAGGAGAGAGCTATACCTTCCTGTTAGACCTAGAAAAAGGGGCTTTTTGCTTTATTTTTTGTGGTTTGTTTCAAGAGAGTAACTGACAGACAAGGATGTGTTAGCGTTTGGATAATTTATCTTCTATTGTGAATTGTGGTTCTTTTGTGAAATACTCCAAGCCCCTCTTCGTGGTGATTGATTCAATGCATCTGCCTTCCCCTGTGAATGACATCTCTTCTCGTCTCCATGGTCTCTCTGCAAATAAGGAACTATAAATAAACAACAATATCTGTATTTGCAGGGGGTGGAAAGCCTCACTGGAGCTTTTCCTTTGTAAGCTGTAAACAAAACCGGACGATTAAGGGACACTACAAGTCAAAGCCACACAGAAATTGGGAAGGCAAGCAGATGCTGCTTTGTGGGACATGAAACCTATGGTATTGTAAAAGCCTGTGCTATTATTTTGTGGCTTGAGGAAAAAGCATATAAGGGCACGGACATCTTCTATAAAGGAACAGCCAAGCTTTTCAGCGAGTTTTTTTCTTTCTCATGCCCCCAAGCAGAGTATGAATGATGGCATTCATTGTCCTGGATGTTCTAGGCTTGAAGGACTGGCAAAAGCAAGGCACCGAGCAGGGGATGAAAGCCTCCGGTGCTTGCCACCCTTGGCTGGCCCAGGAGGCTGGAGGAACCTACAGGTACCCTTACTGGCTATGGAAAGTCTGCTGAGACCCACCTGTGGGGAGATTTGGGGAAAAAGCTGCTTGCTGTAGGGCCTTGATGCTGTGATTTGAAGGTGAAAGCCTCCCATATACTGTATGCAATGCTAGAGAGAGGAATTAAGGGTTATACATAATGTAGCAGCATTAATTTGGAAAGTTTGAGCAATGTAAAATTTGGGTTCTTCTCTGACTTCTAGCTTTAGGACTCTGCAATGAAAGAATTCCTGCAGACATCCTCGTCCTGCAGGTACAGCTTGTGGCTACCCTTGGCACAGAAAGGTGATTTCATAGCTCGCCACCCAACCAGTGCACCTTCTGAGGCCATGTGGACAGCATGCAGGGCTTGTAGACACTAGTGTGATAGTTTCCATTGGCTTTAAAAGGACTTCCCAAACAATGGGTTATGAGAAGTGCCTAATTTTCTTGTAGAAGAATCTATGTTAACCTTTAACCCACAGCTGTTCCACTGGGATTTTCCAGACTCTGCTCAGACATGCACTGCGCACACAGGTGCATGGGAGATGTTTGTGACTATGGATAAGTCAACGGTAAATGTTTTAATTGGAAAGGGAGATGGGTCTTCTGTTGGTATCCGGCACATGGGTTTTTATTCAGATGAGCATTAGTTCAAAAGCTGAAGGTCAGAGGCATGCCTGGCTGTTCAAAAGATTGTAGATTAATTTGTGGCACAAGCTCAAATATTGGGGCCATCTGCCTAGTTGTAGTGGACCTCAGAAGTAAAACCACACATGATTGCTTTTATTTCTTTGGCAAAGTAGTTGAAAGAAAGCTCGGCCCTTTTTGCCTCAAAGCAAGTGCTAGTGAAGATGCGGTGAGTGGGGTTAGGACATGAGCATGTTGGAGTTGTCCTGCTCAGAGCCAGCAGCCAAGTCCTGGACACCCAGTTAAGAGTCTTTCTGTGACTTTATAGGGCTGTTTTTCCAAGAGAAATGACCCCAGAAAATGATTCCTTGAGTTTTTCTTTACAGCTGTGGCATTGCTTCCTTATAAGCATTTTTCTACAGAGCTGTCTCCTCCTTAAACTGTAATCCATAGATCAGAAGCCCCATCCCAGAGCCGCATGTGGCAAGAAAATCCTTCACCTCTCTTATCAGCATCTAATTCAATTGCATGAGAAAGCAAAGTCACAGGAGGGGTTCTGCCAGCCACTTGCTGCTGTCCTGTTTGCCCTTTGTCTGTCCTTTCAGTCCTGCCTTTTCAACTCCTAATGGTGGCATCCAGAGAGATGTCACATTTATTGCAGGCAGGGATCCAGCTGGTGTCAGCTCTGTGTGCAAACTAGTAAAGCATCTCCTTGATAAAATACTGTTTTGGAGCACAACAGACCGGGCACAGCACCTCAAATGCAAGATGTAGTGGCCCGTGTCATGGTAGCTGCTCAGGAAAGCTGTTGTGAGGGCAAGACAGAGAGTAGAGATAAGTTGGCTAAGAAGACCAACGGCATCCTGGTCTGTATCAGGAAGAGTGTGGCCAGCAGGACCAGGAAAGTGATTTTTACCCCTGTACTCACTCAGCACTGGTGAGGCTGCATCTCGAGTACTGGCTTCAGTTTTGGGCCCCTTAACACAAGAAGGATATTGAGGGGCTGGAGTGGGTCCAGAGAAGAGCAATGAAGATGGTGAAAGGTCTAGAGCACGGATCTTGTGAGGAGTGGCTGAGGGACCTGGAGTTGTTCAGCTGGGAGAAAAGGATGCTCAAGGCAGACTTTCTCACTCTTGACAATTCTCTGAAAGGAGGTTGTAGAGAGGTGGGGATCAGTCTGTTCAACCAAGTAGCAAGTGACAGGACAAGAGGAAACAGCTACAAGTTGCACTGAGGAAAGTTTAGGTTGGGTATTAGGAAGAATTTCTTTACTGAAAGGGTTACCAGGCATTAGAACAGGTTGCCCAGGGCAGTGGTGGAGTGTCCATCCCTGGAGGGATTTGAAAGATGTGTAGACATAGTACTTAGCAATATGGTTTAGTTGAGGACTTGTCAGTGTTAAGTTAATGATTGGACTCAATGATCTTAAAGGTCTTTTCCAATCTAGGCAGTTCTGTGAGATGTAGCTCCTGCCTCTTGCCCTTCCTGTAAGGATGGCCCTGGGACTGAAGAAATGCATGAGGTTCATGATCATGACCTGATATTGCCTCATGCTACAAAAATAGGATGCTTCCTACTGCACCTCAAACTGGCTTCAACTCTGCTCAGCAAGACCTCATGTATGCCTACCTCTCCTCAATCCGTATGGTCTGCCTGACCTAATTTCGCTTACGGAACTGTTTCTATAGCGTCTACAATCATCAGTCCCCAGGGCATGTTTGGGGCTTCTTTGCCTCCCTAGCATCGGTGGCCAGTACCACAGTGCCAGAGCTGCCCTACTGGTGCAATGAAGCTCATTCTCGGTCAGCAGCAGCCCCAAACTGGAAGAACATCTGCCTATATTCAGCTGACTTGTATTTTCTTCTTAAGCCCTGGTATTAATATCAAACTTGCAAAATTGCAAGCTATTAGATTTTTATAGAGACGCCACTTTTTGTGTGATGAGACAGCTGATGGAAGTCTTAATACTGCAGGTGGTGTGCTGCCAATCCGTTTAAAGCTGTACTGTATTAACACTCTGATAGCAAAAATATCCCTCCAACAGAGAGCTTTGGAAAACAGAATGTGTTGCCTTTATGTCTGGGCATGTGTATGCATGCTGCTTTTCTGGCTTCATGTTTGAATTTGCAAAGAATCTGTCATATCAATAATGCCTCCTATGAATTAGGATATTAGTGTTGAAAACAAAACAAAACAAAAAAAACCCATCCCGCTTCCAAAAATGTCAAGTTGTAGGACAGCAGCCAAGGCTTGAGGAGGGGACTGGGCCAAGGTGGCCATTCAGAGCTGTTCCTGTTGGGTTATGTCAGCAGAACTGGAGGACACTCAGTAACTAGCAGCCCCATCTGATGAAGATGCTCATTTCTTTTTCCTCTACCGTCTTCCATATTCTTCTTCCATACTTATTTTTTTCCCTTTCCTGATGTGAGACAAGACCATGGGCAAATGTGGTCATAGTCAGTCTGGGGTTTTGAGCTTCCTCAGAGTTTGGGGACCCTGCCTGGCTCAGGGGTCCCGTATCCAGACCCTCTTCCAGGGAGACAATGGAAGAAATGCATAGACCTCTCAAGTGAGTTTTGGGCTGGTAACTATACTACCTTTTTTTTAGTACCAAGAATCTGCTGTCTTGGGCCACTTCTATTTTTCAGTTCTAAAAATAGAACAGTAGGCAGGAAACAAAATGTATAATTTATAAAATGAAACTGTTGTGGTTATAGTGGATGATAACACTTTTAGACAATTCTTTTCTTCTTTTCTCACAACAATTCACCATAGTGAGCAGGCTGTTTTCCCCACCTTGTTCCAATCAGCAAACACAGCTCATCCCTCCATGATTCACCCTGTACCAGATCCATCACTTGTCTCTCAGCATTTAAAGCCAGGAGCATGGCTGGGATGAAGGGCTAGGGAGGGAGAGATGCTCTAAAAACTCCAGCTGCAATGATGGACAAGCATTCACCATCGTACGAGCAGTTAGAGCAAAGCATGTAAGTGGATAAATATGCGGTATGTTACATGAAGTAATTTTCTGGTTCTCAATTAATACCTTAATTGCCTTTTTCTTAATTATTGACTCCAAAATTACCAAACTGAGTTGCAAGTGCTATGAAATATAAAATTGAAGGACTCTTCATTGATATTTTGGAATTACAAATTGTTTGTTGTGAAAAAAAATTAGAAACTGTCTGTTTAATTGGTTGTAGGTTGCAATTTGTGTGCACTTAGGTAAGAAAAATACAGCTATCTAGGGGATCATTAAAGATCACTTTCCTTTGAGTCAGCAAAGTTCAGGGCTGAGAAGGAAACAAATCCATATTCTATAAAACTTCAAACTAACAAGTAGCTCAGTGTGATGGATTCCTCCTGGCACAATGAGAGATTCACTGACTCATGTGGGCTAGTGGTGGGATGGACAGAGAGGGGAAGAGGGAGTGTTTGGGGTTTCAGACCTCAAAAAGAAAAAGTAAAGTATCTCCTAGCTAAGATGGCCTGACCTTTCTTTGCCTTGCCTTCTGGAATGTGAGGTAAGCCTCCTGGGTCAGAAGAAGATTCCGATCACAAACAGTAATTTGGGATTCATCTCTCATAAAAAATGGATGTCAAAGGCTGGCCTGCTTATCTGGAGTCCCTCTCTGGTCTGTAGATGAAAGCAATTATTCTTCCCATCTTATCATAGAATGGTTTCAGTTGAACAGGACCTCAAAAATCATCTAGTTCCCACCCCCCTGACATGGGCAGGGACACTTCACACTAGACTAGGTTGCTCAAGGCCCCATCCAACTTAGCACCTCCAGGGATGGAGCATCCCTGGGCAATCTGTTCCAATGTCTCACCATCCTCAGAGTGTAGAATTTCCTTCTAATTTCCGATCTAAATCTACCTTCTTCCAGTTTGAAGCCATTACTCCCTGTCCTGTCACTACAGGCCTTTGTGAAAAGTCCCTCCCCAGCTTTCTTGTAGCCCCCCTTCAGATACTGGAAGGCCACAATAAGGTCTCCACGGAGCCTTCTCTTTTCCAGGCTGAACAAGACAAATTCTCTCAGTCTGTCTTTGTAGGAGAGGTATTCCAGCCCTCTAATCACCTTTGTAGCCCTCCTCTGGAACCTCTCCAACAGCTCCATGTCCTCCTTGTGCTGTGGGCTCCAGAGCTTGGATCTACCTTGCATGGATTTCCCAAGGAAAGGGTAGTCTAAACTGTGGCTGCCTAAAGCAGCACGTTTCCTACACCCATGGAGAAAAGTGAAAGCCAGCACACAGAAGCTATAACACCCACTGAAGGCACTGGCAGAAGATGAGGTCTCTGGAGCAGAACAGTCTTGGTCCAGGTGCCCTAACACCATGGAATAGACAGGCATGTATCTCAACATAGAGAGATGGTCTCTGCTCTCCAAAATAGCTTCCCCCAGGAGGGTAACATGATGCTGGTGTCTTTCTGACAAAGCCTTTGGAAAAACACCACTGAAAGCTTGCAAGATTCATTAACACCATTAATTAGAAGTGAAGATAATACTCCACATGTCAGAGCCTCTGGAGATTAAAGAGCAACATTTAGACTAAGGAGCTCTGCTCTTACTCATTTGACAAATCACAATATTTGGCACAGGATTTCTTTGTGGAGAAGGAAATCAGGACTGTCTGGTGTCATCATTTTCCATCAGTGAGGAGGAGGAGGGAGATGCTGAGGGGATGGATAGAAGAGCATGGCAGCAAAATGAGGGGGTGTGGAGAAGCAGGCACAGAGAGCCAAGGAAAAGTAATATATTAATAGAAACTTGGGTCTCCTGGCTGCTTTCTCTTCTATAGCACATTGCCTTCTTGTGTCTCCATACTAAGAATGTCTCCGGTGTGCCATGTGGGCATGGCAGAGTCCTGTCTGTGCTGCCTCCTACTGGGTGTGAATGTTCTTTCCTTAAATGATACCTGTGGTCTGCTAAATACAACAGGAGGTCAAGTGGCTGCCATCTTTACCGTGTCACTAAGCCATCTCCTGTCCTGGGGTTGTTCAGCCTGGAGAAGAGAAAGCTCAGGTGAAACCTTATTGTGGCCTTCCAGTACCTGAAGGGGGCCTACAAGAAGGCTGGGGAGGGACCTTTCACAAAGGCATGTAGTGATAGGACAAGGGGTAATGGGTTCAAAATGGAAGAGGGTAGATTTAAATTGGAAATTAGGAGGAAATTCTTCACTCAGAGGGTGGTGAGACACTGGCACAGGTTGCCCCAGGAAGCTGTGGATGCTCCATCCCTGGAGATGTTCAAGGCCAAGCTGGATGTGGCTTTGAGCAATCTGGTCTAGTGGGAAGTGTCCCTGCCAAGGCAGGGGGGTGGGAACTAGATGATTTTTGAGGTTCCTTCCAACCCAAACCATTCTATGATTCTATGAAATTAAGGTAATGCTGAGGAATAAGACTCTCATCTTCAGCAGGTATCAGTTGCTGTAGGTCTTTCAGCACTAGCAAGACATCCACCCTGCCTAAACCCTTGCAGCTCTCCTGGGGTCTGGGCGTGGTATCCCCTGGCCTCTGAGTCTGCTGCAGTTTTAAGGGCTTGTAACTGCAAAATAAATGGTGCTGTAGGAGCAAGGTAGAAAAGGTCAAAGCTGCAGCTTTCCATACAGTACTGTCCCATGTTCAACATTGGGAGTGGCCACCAGGCACTCTGCAAAGAGATGGGGAAGGAGGGGTTGCTCATACAGTGTACACCAGGACACTGCTCTCCTGCAATCCTTTTGCTCATTTTGTGAGCTTGCAGAGTAGTTTGCTTCTTTGAGCTCCATTTTCATGATCCTTCAGGCCATCTTTGCATGTCAGTGCTGGGGCAGAGCATCGCCTGTGTACTACAGCACCCAACACAGTGGTCTGCAGAAACATTTACCCTCTGATCCTCCACCCGTAAAGTCAAAGAGGGCTTTGCCATTGACTTCAGTGTGTGTTGTATTGAGCCGCAGCTGGAGAGTGTTAAATCTTTACCATCCCACTGCAACTGCCTTTGAAACAATATAATTAATAGTAATACCTTCTGCCCCAGGCTGAGATTTAGTTGACGAGCAACTGTAAGTTCCTCCTGTGATTTTATTTTTTTTTCTATTTGTTTTAACCAGATCTAATCAATGCTACAAAGGGCAAAGCAGCAGTATTATTCATTTATCATGGGAGCAGCACAGCAAACAGTCTATCACTTTGCAGTTTGCTGACCAACACTACCTACCAATAATCAGCATTTTTCAGTCTCTTTGCAGAAAAGTCCTGCAGTGTGATACATCAATAATGCAATGATCATTGGATTTTATGGGAAGTCCACCTTTCATAGATTCCATAGCTCTCTGTATCAGTAACGCTGGGGTCTTTGATCTACAGAGCAAACATTTAAAGAGGAAGTTTTTATTTCAAATTTTTTAGGTTAAAAAATGACTTTTTCAGTGCAAATTGTCATAGTAAGTATTTTATTTCAAAGCTGCCATGCTTTTAGTCAGAAGAATGAAAGCTGTAACATTTACTAGGAAGCAGTCAATTGTAACTTGGGGTCTTAATCTAAGAAAAGTACATAGCGGAAATATTTTTCTACAAGCCTTGTGATGTCATTTCACATATTTCACAGAAAACCCTTTCTGCTTCCTGCCCTGCTGCTCTCCAGCATTGTCAAGGAGGGGGTGATTTTCTAATTGAGTTGAGAGGACCCGTTTGCAAGGTCATGCTCCTTGGTGGCTGTTTGTCCTGACCTGGAGTGCTGTGTCTCGCTCCCCAGAGCCTGCCACTTCCATCCCAGCAACCACTTGTGCATCTCATTTGGAAGGATCTCTGTTCACACCACACGCTTATTCTTCAAGGGCAAAATTTGCTTTCAAGCCTTGCCAGAACAGCATGGGCTGCCAAAGATAAGAGTGACAAATTGGCACATAGGGAGGAAACTTGGGTTGTTGCACACCATCACCATAGCCAGACTTTACTCAGGTGAAACACAAACAGGGGCACAGTGGTTTCATAGATCATTAAATGCACCTCTTCAGATGCTGAGAACATTTGCCTTGTTTCCCTAACAAGACAGTTCACCCTGTGCCCTCCATCCTTAGTTCCAGTCCATGCCTCACCAGCCTTTCTCCTCAAGGGGTTCCTATTTATCCACCTCCTAATTAGCAGTAATTGCTTCGTCTTTTGAGTGGCTAGGCTGGACCTTCTGGGTTCAAGCACAGGCTTTCATGATCGTGTGATGTAGGCTGGAGCCTGATGCAGGGCAGACCATAATACCTGAACCTGGCATCTCTGGCAGCTCCCACCCCCATGGGACAGGGACCAGGAGTGGGCAGGAGTGCTCCCAGCCACAGAAAAGGGACGGATCCAGTTACTGCCATCAGTGAACTCTGGCATTTTGCAGGGATGGGAACAACTTGCTTCAGTGGAGACCTCTCCAAAACCTGTCATCTTCTGTCTCAAAAGAGCCAAAAGGAGCCTTGCCCAGGCAGTTTTATGGATCAAGTCTACAGAAAGAGTTTTTAAGCCTCTCTGTGAGCTGGGCTTTTCCAGAAAGGAGTTCTTAGACATTAGTTGTGTCCTCTCTACTCAGAGCTGGACTTGGGGAAATCCCAGCAGAATTCTTTCAACCAAGACCAGCCCTGTGGCAGCAAGGACCTCAGAATCCTCCCGAGAGGGTACCCTGAAGTGTCCCCAGGCATGTCCCACCTTATTACCCCTGTAGAAAAGGACCTGTTGGCCTTTTTTGGGGCTCTGGCTGTTGAGGAGCAGCCTCAGACATGTAGCTACCTATTGGTCCATCTCCTGATGACACTGTTGGCGGTTAGTGGGACAGTCAGGATGTAACGCACAAATATTTGCTCTGTCAAGAAGCACTTGGCGGCCTGTGGGTAAATATTATCAAAGCAGTGAGGAGCAGGGACTGTATTAATACAGTCCCAGAGATACAGGTGCAATCTCTGCTGGTGTGAGTGAGTCCTGGGCTGAGCAGAGCAGCCTGTGCCCACATCGGCTGAGGGTCGGGCTTCCCAGTTTCCCCACTGGGCTACACACAGTGCCTCTGTGGCTGCTGTGTGTCCTTGGAGTCAGAGAAAATAGATCTTCCTTGTTTCTTCAGCCTCTGGAGAAGTAAGCACACTGGGTCTGCATTGCCCCTGGAAATGGTTTGTAGAGGAGATAACCCCCAGAAGCAGATACCACACTGATTTCAGCTGGGGCTCCCAGAGTGTGCAGAGCCTTCACCTGTAATGGTCCATGGTTTCCCAGTACATCACTGGAGCAGAAGATTGCACCTATATGCAGTGGCTTAAGCAGGGGTGGGATGCTGGATAGCAAGGGCATAAGTCAGAGCCGGTGGTGACCATGCATTGACCTCAATGGGAAGTCTCTGCTGGCTCAGACTAGGCAGCTTGTTTGCTGGTGGTGAAAGGAGAAGCAGTGGGGAAGGGCTCGCACGCATCTCACTCTGTAGCAGTCGCATCAAAGGAGGAAACTTGGAGTTTCATGAAAGGGTTTGCAATATCTCTGTAGCACGCAGATCAATAGTGTGATGCATAGCAGCTGCTATCAGTAAAGTGTGTCGACGAGCCTCATTAACGTTGGCTTATGAATGCAGTTGAATATAATTGTTCACTGTACTTAAAAACCAGAACCAAGCAAAATTGCAGGAATATATTCTCTGGGTGTGAAATGCTGGAGCCAAGGGCTAGACATTAACGTTTAGAACAGTGTAAAAATAGCACAGCTGTGATTTAAGGAAGCAAATAAAGCATTTCACCTGGTACTGTGGTTTTATGCAGACAGCCAAGTGCTTACGGCTTCTGCAAAGCAGGCAGTAGAGTTGGGTAGCAGACGAGATGGGCCATGTCTGGGCTGGGGTTCCCAATTCTGGGGTCCCCAGCAAGCAGGCTGGTGTCTTCATGAGTGCAGTGATAACCTGATGCCTCTGAGTGACAGGAAGGTGTCCCTGGGGATGTACTTTCTTAAGAGGAAGCCTGAAGGAGTCTCTAGGGTGTTGACATCAGCCCATCACCATCACCTGACCATTGCTTCTGCCTCTTCGTGTTCACTCACAATCTAAGCCAGCAGTAGCCAGGATTGAGCCTAGGAGCCTGTGCATGATTTAAAGTGTCTCTTTCAAAAAAGAAGTGCAGTTAAGACGTCACCAGTCAATAGCTGCCCTGCCCCCCTTGTCACTTTTGCCAGTGGCTAATCATCTCCCTGTTAAAATTCGTGTCCTTTATCTCATTTGAATTGGTTGGGCTTCAGCTTGCAGCCATTTATTCCTGTTCTGTCTTCACCCTTTTCATTAAAGAGCCCTTTCGTATCCAGTATTGTCTGCAGATGAAAGTTCTTACACAGAGTAATCACATCACCTTCCCCTCTACTTTCTGAAAAGCTAAACAGAACAGTCTCTAATTATCTCTTTGTCAAGCATTTTCTTCAACCTTTGAATCATCTTCATGGTTGTATTATGTACTATTTCCCTTTTTTTCTTTTTTTTTTAAGCCCGTAAAATGTGGATGTTGAATTAGGTGTTTAAGTTTTCAAATCCGAAGTGCAAAAGTCCTGCTAAGCCTCAAGCCCTGAGCATGGAGACTTGCCCATTCCACGGACTGGATCTCACCCTCTGCTGTGCAGCCCCCCAGCCTCTGAAACCTCCCATGATGCTTTTAAAGCAGGAAGCTGCCAGATGCCTAGGATTTAGGATCCCAAGAGCTGGCAGGAGGATGCAGCACAGAGCTGAGCAGGGTTCACAACTTCAAAACAGACTCTCTGAGAAGCTCCATCTCCATGTTGCAGCCTTCTGCCATAGTCTTTGCACTGATGGGCAACTTCTACCCTGGAGGCTGCAAGCACCAAACCCATCTTCTTGCTAGCCACCATCTCATGTAGCAAGAACAAAGGATATTGGAAGAGGTCTGGCCATGGCTTTGCTGAGTGCTCATTCAAAGCCCTGCTAGTCTCCAGTCCACCAGCAAGCAAAGAGAATCTCTTTTGTCCATCTGTAGAGCCCCAGCAAGCACTGTCGAGGTCTATGTTGCTCTCTCTCTTGCTGAAACCAGTATCTGGCCCCACTGGCCTGCGCAGACCTATCAGTGTGGTTATTTATTGCATGATCACATCCATTGACCCTTTTGGATGAGGAGCGTGAGATGCTTCACAAAGCAACTCTTTGCAGTGGGCAGTCTGAGTCTGGATTAACAGCTCAGCACTAACTCAGCTCTGCTACAGCCAGCTGTAAAATCCTAGTCTCTGTTCCTCCTGTTGAAGATGCAAAATTAATTCCAGTTTAAAATAACATTAACCCATTTGTTGTTGTCTTTGTAGATAAGCCCCTGGAGAAGACTGTAGGTCAACAGCTGGGTCTATTTTGGCAGTACCATTTTGAGCTGAGATCTTCTTAAACTGAATCAGTGTCAGTTACCCACCAATTGATGTAAGACCTTTTTTCATCTAATGAAGCCAGGACAGATACAACATCTCCTTTCTGATCTGCTGCCCCACCAGTCTCCTCAACCGCGTCTCTTTAACCCCTCTTGGAAAGACCAGCTCAGGATCAGGCTAAACACGGGGATTTTTATTGATCTGAAGTTCGTTTCTCCTAGCTTTGTTCCCTGGTGCTTTTGTGACAATACTTCTTTCCCTTGTTTGTTCTAGGGACATGCTGTGCTCGCAAGGGTGGGTTCAGGTGGGCAGTGTCAGTGAGGATATGTTTACCCAGTCCCTCACTGAGTATCTACCAGGGTGGAACCACCAGACTCCCTGTGAAGAATGATATGCCTAAGGCCACCATCACTAAGGACCAAGGGCACCTCCAGCTCTACTTGGGCGTTTTGCTTTCTGATCCTTCAATCAGAGTATGCAGGGGAGAAAAGGAGAGACTCAAAGCAACCCAAACCATTTCTGAAACTTCCTCGAAGGTGCCACAGTGCTTGTTGGTCACTTCCTGGCTCCTCCAACCTGAGTCACCTGAGAGGAACTTTTTCTTCCCAGTGAAGATACCCTGGGAAAGTGGCTGCAGAAGGCAACACTCTAGTAGGACAGTCATTATAGCAGATGGAAATCCTGAAATCAAAGATCTGTGGGACTCTCCAGTCATTGAGGATCAAGCCCCTTCGTAATCCTTCCATCACTGTCTCAGAGCCATTCCAGTGATGGTTCATCCTCATTTCTTTTCAGCAAACCTTACAGTGGACCCAAAAAGGGATTATATTTGTAGAGTCTTCACTTTTTTTTTAATCACTCTCTCATGATTTTTGAAAGCTTAGATATCTGAAGCACTTAACTCTGGGTTGAGTGTCTCATTAAATTTCAGAACCCTGCTTTCCTAGGCTCTGTTAATTAGGCACTTGATTGAAAGTCTAAATCTGAAGACTTGGGTATTGACTACAGTTTTGCTAACCTAAGGTGATCTGTTCAGTGTAGTTAAAGCTAGTCCAGCCAATTTCTTTTTTTAACATCCTTCACCCTGCTCTTAAACAGGCATCACAGATTGCTGGAAAACCCTCATTTCTGCTGTGTTGGCTGGAGAGAGTCTCTAGGATTTATTATAGCTCTTGAGCTCTATTGTCACTTGAGTTTGCTGCTGCAGTCATTGGTTAATAGAGACTAGACTGCCTGTCTTTGATATCAATGGCCAACTCTTTAAGCAAGTGCCATTTTGGGGGAAGCTCTAGCCACTAACTGTCCAGCGTTCTGCTTCTGCTCAAATCAAGCTGTAGCCTCCCTGCAGATTGCCAGATCAGGTTGCACTACACACCTTGCTGGGGACCACTTACTGCTAAGCCTGTCTCATGCTTGGTTTTGAAAGGAATGACTTTCTAGGTGTTGTTGCTCTAGGCCCTTCTTGCCTATCTCATAATTCCCTTCTTTAAATTGTCTCCTGCAACTGGTATGTTCTGGCTGCTCTAGTATCTGTTCTAGGTTGTACATCTCATCTCTCCAATCCTTGCCATGCAGTCTTTTCCCTTCCTTCTTCTCCTCTCCCCAACTCATACCAGCTTGCTCCAATTAGTTGGCCCAGACAGGCCTTCCTTGGCATTTCCATTTTGTCCCAACAAAGGTGGCAATCAAGGTAGACTGTAATTTAATTGAATTTTCTTCTGAATCATTAAGTGAGATAATCTTAAAGCTTAATCTTGCCTCTAAGTCACAGCTAATGGCCTTGTTCACTTGTGAAAGGGGTTTTTGTTTCATTTCTTTGTCTAATCAGCATCTCTCGTTCTTTACTGTCTTGGTACCCGAGAAGTATTTCTGACCTGTTTGTAGGCAGAGGATTGCTAAGACTACACAGCTCCCTCTCTGTGCATGTGTGTGCATAGGCAGAAAGACTCAAAAAGGGATTTGGAGGTGAAAAATGTTACTCCTCCATGCAAACATAGCATTTGTATTTTCTGAAGGCAGTAGGCAATTTCTGTTCTTCTCTACCCGGATCCAGATTTTAAAACACATTAAAAGGGACAGTGATGTGAATGTGTTACAAAGTACAAGTCTGCACAGAACTGAAGAGTAAAATAAGAACAACTGAGCAGCCCCTGATGTGGGTTTGCTGTTCACTTATTGACCTTTGTAAAAATCTTTTCAGGGTAGGATCTGATCCCCTCACAAAGGGTGGCAGTGACATGGAGAGTCATAAATGGTTAATGAATTAGCAGTGGACATGCTAGACATAGCTGCATTAGCTCCATTTATAGATGAGAATGGAGGCCCAGAAAAGGTTAAACAGCTGCCTAAGGTTGTGTGTGAGGCCAGAAGCTGGATGAGGACCTGAACACAGATCCCCACGTTCTTCTCTGGCTGTCCTCGAGACCCTGCTCTGCTCCCAGGCTGCTGCTCCCAGCTTGTGAGGCAGGAGCTCCTGTGCTGCAGCATCACAGGGACTTGCTTAGGAAGGGAGGGGCTAGTGGAAGTGCAGAGCTTGGTTTACAGTTTAGTGCTGACCACTAACAGTGGTCAGCACAGCAGTGACAGTGTGTTCAAAGCAGACAGCAGCATAAACCTCCTCTGAACCAGCTGCTCATAAAACTATGAAAGTACTGGTGGAAATACACAGGAAGAAGTTGCCATCTTGTGGAAGATGAAACGTTGGTAGTTTCCAGCACAGCTGAGAGCCAGTGCTGGTGGAGAGGGCTGGACGCAGCATGTCCCCGTCCCACTGACACAGAAGGAGCTGTCAGCACCACACCATATCGCACATACAGCCTTTGGTGGCATTTGGGATGCATTGTCCTCTACTGATTCGGGATGTTTTTAAGTACTAGTCTCCATAGCTTAATCTTTGGGGTCTGACATGGGGTTTGTGGAGGCTTTCAGCAGAGTCCATGTTTCTGGGGCTGTGTCTGCTGATTTTGCATCCGTGCTGACTGGCGATTACTGGATTACTACCAGAGCTGAAATCTTTGCTGCTCTGCAGGCTGAGGGAAAGACTGTTTAGTCATTACAAGCATGAAGCTGGGAAGCCAGATTTGTCTTGAAGATTTCAGAGTGTTGACTCATGAGGAGAGGTGTCGGGAAGAGGGGTTACTGGTAGATTGAGATAGTTCTTCTTTACTATCCTGCCTGCTAGGCAAATTCAACACCCCCAAATCATGCAGAAACCCCATCTTTATGTGTGCACCATCTTTCTCATGTGCTTTGTGTAGCTCCAAAAGAGTTTCACAGCAGATCTGGAGGGGATTCTGCTCAGCTGGACGCTCTCAGTGGGGTGCAGGGTTTACTCCTGGGAGGCAGCAGCTCAAGGACCAGCTCTCTGCAGGCATGCACTGGTCCTTCAGGGCATTCAAAATCAATCAGAAAGCCTTGGTCACACAGTCTTGTCCCTCCTTTGAGGAAGCACAATCTTTCCGTATTTTTCTTTTTGACTGAAAAAATGAGATGAGGTTGATTCCTCTTTAGGTTTCATGTCAACATGGCATAGTGAAGCAGAGGGCGAGGCACACCATGGGCAATGCAAATCTCTTCCTTTTCTACTTAAGACCATAGCTGGCAGCTTTTTGGAATATAAATTGTAAACTGAGGAGGGCATTAAATAAAGGCTACATTTCTCCCTCCTTCCTTCCCTGTCAGAAGAATTTAATCAAAATCCCACTGTATTCTGCACAGAGCCCCTGGCTTTAGACTTTATAGCAGGGAGCTGGTCCAACAAAACACTTAAGATAGAGGGGTGTCCTGTTGCATGTAATTCGGCTGCTGGTATGCTTGGATTTAAGCAAAAAATTAACTGATTTCCTGGATCAGCACCAGGGTACTAAGGCCTTGCAAACTGCCCCTTCTTCACGTTGTGGAGCGCACTATTTCCCATGGATCATGTTGGGCCTCGGTTCTGTGCACCTAGCACCTGGTTATCCTTTCTTCCCTGATAAACACCAATTTGAAGTCCTTAATCCTGTTCTATGCCAGAGTGGCACGTGGACATGTAGATGGTTGAATCAAAGACCAGATGCATGCATGGTCTAGAGACTGCAGTCTGATGCTCAGGTCCCTCAAAATGCTTAGTGCCATCAGCTCTCAAGCTTTCCTTGCCTCTCTGTGGATGACAATCTAAGTTCTGTTCAGGACTAAGAGCAGAAAGTGAAGGTCAGGTATTATGTCAGACAGTGATATGGGTAAAGAGAAGACGAAATGAAGAGAACCTCTTCTGCTGTTGAGGACAGGATGGAGGTAGGCTGGAGTCCTCCCCGAGAAGGAACAATATGCAATAACTCTGCTTTCCCAGGACTTCCTTATGGGATGACAGTGTTATTGCAGTGCCAGCTTGTGCTGGTTTGACGCTGGGCCTAGATTTGGAAGGACAAATTGATGAAACTTCAGTCAACATCAGCAGAGCTTGCCCTGGTTGCACCGGTAAAGGAGCTTGCTGCAATGGGTTGTGTATGCTCACTGCATTCCACCATAGCTCCCACGCAGGAAGAAAGGGTGGCTATCAGCTTTTCTCTGTCACTGCTGCTGCAACCTCTGTAGGACTGTGGTCACCTGTCCTGCTTTCTCTGCCACATTTTTTCAATTACTCTATCAAATTAATGGATATACTTACTATCACCCTGCACACACACTGTCCCATGTACTCTTTTCCAAACCTCCTATAAAGGCAGGTTGGATGGACCTTTGGTTTGATCCAGGCTAGGAGTTTGGATATTCTTGTGGTTGTTGGTGCTAGAAGGACATGTTATGTTTTTCTAAGTGTTTTTGAAGCTGGCTGATGACTTTCTGCTGGGATTTTGAGGAGGCTGAAGCCTGTCTTGCAACAGACGTTCAATAGCAGCTCTGAGTTCCCATTGAAAACCATAGAATCATGTAGGCTGGAAAGGCCTCTAGGATCATCTAGTCCAATGTTTGTCCAACATCTCCCTAACCCCTAGACCATGTCCCAGAGTGCCATGTCTACTCATTTTTTGAATGCCTTCAGGGATGGTGACTCCACCACTGCCCTGGGCAGCCTGTTCCAATGCCTAACCACTCTTTCAGTAAAGAACTTCTTCCTGATATCCAGTGTAAACCCACCCCGATGCAACTTGAGCCCATTTCCCCTCATCCTGTCATTAGTTACTTGTGAGAAGAGACCAGCACCTGCCACCCTACAACCTCTTCTTCTCCAAGCTGAACAATCCCAGTTCCCTCAGGCACTCCTATGACATATACTCCAGACCCCTCACCAGCTTTGTTGCACCTCTTTGCATCCACTCCAGCACCTCAATGTCCTCCTTATGCTGTGGCACCCAAAACTGGACACAGAACTCAAGGTGCAGTCTCATGAGTACGAAGTATATAGGGGCACGATCACCTCCCTACTCCTGCTGGCCACACCATTTCTGAAACAGGCCAGGATGCTGGGGGGCTTCTTGGCCACGTGGGCACACGCTGGCTCATGTTCAGCCGGCTGTCCACCAGCACCCCCAGGTCCATTTCCACCAGGCAGCTCTCCAGCCACACTTCCCCAGGCCTGTAGCGTTGCTGGGCGTTGTTGTGACCAAAGTGGAGGGCCCAGCAACCAGTGGATATACACATGGATCCTGCCACTGTGGCCACTTTGTCTGATAGTTCTTGCTGTGAATATTTGGCTTACACATATATGTCTCAGACTAAAACATGGGTGCATTCTCTACGCTGTGGATCCAATGCTTTCTCCATGCATAGTGCGCTGTGAAAGGCACATTTTGTGACCTGTGTCAGTAAGACCTCTTTCTGTAGGTGTTCCAGCAACAATCCCATTCCTTCACTCTCAGAGGAAGTGCCCTTTTTACCCAGCCTACATTGAACATCTCTATCTACATAACAGGCCTGCAAAAGGCACAGATAGTTTCAGAGATTGGTGGGAAGTGTTCATTGTGCAAGGTATTTCTCTTTTTTCTTTTATAAGTAATAGCACAAAAATATGTATTTTAAGCCAGAAAGAGAAAGCTGCTCCTCAGAGCTTTTTGCTGGGGCCTTCAGCATCTTATCTGAGTAAGTGAAATCGCAGCTAAGCAAACACAGGCAGGGTCAGGCAGTGTACAGAGCAGCTGGAAGCTGCCAAACAAAAGCTCTTTGCACTCCCAATAAATTGGTCCCATAGGAATTTGTCTTTGAAATTATAATTGACCCAGGGAAGAAAATTATTTCATGGACTTTGAACTCATTAAAAAACTCCATCATTCATCTACGGTTTATTCCTGACACTTAATCAAAAGAAATCTAATGATCTTTCTAACGAACGCAATTTAACATTGCTGGGGATGTATCTCGTCCAAAGTACATGATAGTGATTGTAGGAGTGGAAGGTGTTTATTAGCTCTGTTTGTCACAGCTACTAAGCACCTCTGAGGAATTTCAGAAGTTTCCACAATTAGGAACAATCATTTTGGCATATTCTTTTAATAACAGATTTTTGTGAATTGTGGAATTTCATCTTTGTTGGAATGTCATAGCTTTAAAACCTTCTTTTAGACAAATGAAAAATAACATGTAGCAGTAAACTCCAGATTAAGAAATATTTAGAAGATTTTTTTTTTTTTTTTAATCAAACTTTGAGTGCAATTACAGGATGTTCAGAGCACAGCAGGATTTGGGTTCTTCCAGCAAACCCTCTATCTAATACAGACCTCATGTAGGAAAGCATCTCTGCTCAGGAAAGCATTTTCTTATGCAGCCAACCTAAAGGTGGAGAGTAATTTATCTTCAAGAACTGCTGCAGTTTCTTTGACTTCAAGTCCTAAGAGGCCCTAGGCATAGTCAGAGCCAGCGTGGGTGTCATGGGCTCACTGGACCCAAAACCAGGGTGTAGATGTGTGCATGAGCTGGGTCTTGGAGGCATCCCACCAGGGTGTGAGCATGGAGCCAGCAGCTGGATTATCCCTGTGCTTACTAGTTTTCCTTCTTATACTAGTTCTTGTTGATGTTCAGATTGTGGCCACTGTTTGTGGCAGGCAAGAAGCAGGTTTCTCTCTCACTGGAGAGAGTCCAGCTGAGAGCTACAAGGATGATTAACAAGCTGGGACATCTCCCTCATGAGGAAAGGCTGAGAGCCCTGGGGCTGTTTAGCCTGGAGAAGAGAAGGCTGAGAGGGGATCTGATCAATTTTTATAAATATCTGAAGGGTGGGTGTCAGGAAGATAGGAACAGTCTCTTTTCAGTGGTGCTCAGTGATAGGACAAGGGGAAATGGGCATAAACTTGAACACAGAAAGTTCCACCTCAACATGAGGAAAAACTTCTTTACCATGAGGGTGATGGAGCACTGGAACAGGCTGCCCAGAGGGGTTGTGGGGTCTGCTTCTCTGGAGACTTTCAAAACCCACCTGGACACATTCCTGTGTAACCTGCTGTAAGTAAACCTGCTTTGGCAGGGGGGTTGGACTAGACGATCTCTGGAGGTCCCTTCCAACCCCTACTATTCTGTGATTCTGTTTGTTTCTTCAAGTACTTTGTGAGCTCAGAGGACTGGCAGGTCTACGTGCTCACCCCTGGCCACTGCCAGTGTCCCAGCTGTGCTCTGCAACCAGCTGAGTAATAGCTGCTGTGTGTGAGAGGCATCAAGCTGAGGTGCCTTCTGGCTGCGCTTTGGCATCAGTACTGTGCCTCCATTTCTGGATGGATTTTCTTTTAGCAGGTTTTGAATAATGCTTTTTCACCCCTAGTGAAAATCAAAAGTCAGTAATGAATGATATGGGAACAGCTTGTTGAGCTACTTGTGTTGGAGGTCCATTCCTTAAGCAAGGCCTACTCCTCTTATTTTTCCTGGCCTTTAGCTCAAGACACTTCAGTGAAAGAAAAGATGGTTTCACTCTGAAGGGTCCTCAAGGAGATACAATTTGGGGAAAAAAATTACACTTCCTACTCAAACCTGAAAGATTTATAAGACGTTGTTTTTAAGTGCCTTCTAGGTGCTGGGTTGTCTTCTTGAACAAGTGAGGTCAGACTTAGGATATGTACAACCATGATGTTTGCTGGGCTCTGCAGTACCCTGGACTCGAGAGAACTGTTACTGCCTCTAGTCAAAGTATCTGTATGTCACATTCCAGTCTTTTGTCTGAGACTTATCCTGATCCGCTGAAGTTGATGGAATAGTTAATTGACTTTTGTAAGTGCAGGGCAGGGCCTGGAGTTTCATGAGCAGCTGTTGCTACCGAAGCTCATACAGAGCAGCTTTTGGTCTCAGTTCATGGGCTTTTTGACTGAATTGTGCCAAGGTTTCAGCATGAGCTGAACTCTTCCTAGATACCAGTGGATCTAAATAAGTATGAAACATGAATGCTGTAATGCTCTTCAGAAGAGCTTCAGACCTTGCACACTGCCAGGCACCACAGAGTCTGTGCAGGAGGAAATGTCTGGCTAAGACATGCATTTTCTCGTGTATAATGAACTTGGGCTGAAAGTTTTTCTGTAACTGGATTTTTCAGAACTTCCCACTCCTCCTTATAACTTCTCTGTGGTCTAAAAAGGGTTGTGCTCATGTCAGAATCTTAGCCAAGAGGGTCTCTAAAACCTTCTCAGAGGTCTTTTCTTCCCAACCACTGATTTTTACAAAACTTGTAGGAATTTACATCTGAGATGCAATAGTATGAGCAGCTTTCAGGACTCATTTCAGCCTGCATCACCACGCCTGCCAAGGCAGGAGACCATCCCACGCAGCCCCAAGAGCCACAGGCAGGGGCTGCAAGCCAAGAGGGTCCCTGTAATTGGGGATGGGGTCAGCTGTGTGTTTGCTTTGAGCCGTACGTTGGATTTCCTACACGTGACTGCTCGTGACTTCCACTATCATTGGTGAGAGCTGCCCTGTCGTGAAAGATGCTTTCAGCTCTGCAGTGCATGTGCAGGAGTCACCGTGATGTGTCTGGCCCTAAATGCCATGGGGACACCCCGATAGATGCGTATCACTGGGATGCATAGAAGAGCGGTCTAGTTTTACTCTTAATACCTTATAAAATAAAAAGGCTGCTTGCTTGCCATTAATCCTCAAGATGTATGCCTGCGAGTGCACATGCAGATGTGAGGCTGGCAACCAGGTCAGTAAACAGAAAATTACACATTTTAAATGAAAAAAAAAGTATAAATATCATAAGGTTTCCTTCCCCTACCCCTGCCTGTAAATCCTGCCAGTGCTGGAAAGCAGCAGGGCTCTTCTCTGGTTTCTAAGCTTCTCAAAATGACGAAAATCCCTCAGTGGCAAATCCTAAAATTATGGGAGCAGGGGAGTGTGGACGACTGATCAGATCCGTATTGTCATATGCAGAGTCAGGAAGTACCAGGGATTCATTCTGCCTAGTGAGGTGGATGTTAGATAGGTGGATGCTCCTTCAGCATCACTGAAAGAGGAGAGGACAAGTCATTAGCCAGTGTTAGCTATGTGGGCATAAAATACACATCACCCAGAATGGGCCCATGTAGGACATGTCCTGTAGCCTCCCCCTTTCAGAGGTGCACTGCTGGTGACAAGCGATGGCTTATCAGCTTCTTGCACTGCTGTGCTCACAACTACAGAAGTCTGGCACGCTGCTGAGCTGGTCTCCCATGAGACCCAGGGTCCCTCTCCCCATACAGCCACCAAGGGGTCAGCAGATGCTGCACAGTGGTTTAAACCTGGTCATTGCACCACTGAGCCACACGCTGAAATGCAGAGAAGGTGGCTGGTGAAGGGCAGAGCTGCTCCCTTGCCATGCTAATGTTAGAAAGATCTTTCTTCTCAGACATGGACATGGAAATAGGATTGACCTGAGGAATGTCTTCAGAGGAATCATTTGTTCTCCCTTGGAGTGGTGATGCCTGATTTTGTTTTGATTTCTTGTCTGGATGTCTTTACCTAGACAAATTAATTCCTTTTTTTGGCTTTGAAAGAGTGTGACTGATTCAGCAAAGGAGCCATGAAAGATAGCGCAGCACAGATGAACATCAGATCAGATTCAGGCTGGTGTTGACTGTCTACAACAGCTGTTACCAATCTGGGCTCTGCCAGCCTGCTTTCACTGGGAGGAAGATTGTCACCAGATAACCAACTAGGTCCTCTTCAAAAATCCCTTTGTCTGATCCCACTCATCCTGTAGAAACCCCAAACCCTGTTTATTTACTCTAAATGGAGGCATTTGTCACATATACTCATCCCACTGCAAAGCAGCATAATTATCTATGTATGGCTTGTGCACAAACCCCTCAAATATTTTTTTAACATCTGACATTTTTCCCAGAATAAACAATAGGATAGTTGTGAAGTGTTCACCAACTTCTCCTTCCCGCTTCCTAACCTCCAGGGAGCAAGCAGAAAATATTCAGTGCTTTCAAATTATAATGAAATTTTGTATTTTGAAAGAAAAAAAATAACAAACAGAAAAATACCCTCCCAGATGATGCTGTGACTCTGTCCCTTCTACTATCTCTGGTCACTGTTCCTTTCATCTTTTTGAGAAGTTCATCCTTTTGTTGCACGTTACTGTTTCTGCTGGTGGGTTGAGTGCTGAACTGCTTTATATCAGAAGGTAGTAAAGTTTAATCTCATTTTTGCAGGGCAGAGTCAGACCATAGTGGAGATGGAGTGGTACAGAGTAAGGAGCACAGGTCTGAGTTGAGACCAACCACTTAGCCCTGTAAGACAAGACCTGTCCTCTCCTTGTGCATCATTTGCCATGTTGCCCTCACATCCCTTATTCTGGCTCCCAAAAGCAAAAGCACCGTAAGCAATAACCAACAATAAACTGGAATGTGATACTTCTCATTAAAAAAAAAAAAAAAAGCAGTGCTGGACACGTCCATCTGCTTCCTCCTCTGTGCTGAGCAGAAAGGAAAATGGTTTTATCATAATTAGATTCACACCTGCTCCAGTTCTCTGGTAAGAGAATGTCTCTTCTAGCCCTAGTTTGTACTGGCAAATACTGACACTGCCAGCTTTGCTTTTTCCTGCTGGATTTGGCATCAGAATGATGGTCCCAGCAAACACATCCTGGCACATGCAGCACCCCCAACCCCCATGGTGCTGAGAAAAGCAGCAGCAGCAGCCCATGTGTCTGGGAGATGTGGTGCAAGCTCTAGGGTGGAACCTGAGCATCTCTGGTCTTTGTGAAATCAAGGCAAGTTGCTGGTGCTGGTGTAGATGACAGTGGCTGTGAATTCTTACGGGTAATGACACAATCCAGGCTGTTGCTATGGTTTCAGCACTAATGGATCAGGTTGTAGGAGGGAAAGCAACCCCTTAGAGAAGTAAATCAGTGCTGCTTTGGGAAGGGATTATTAAATATTATTTTGTTATTCTTCTTGCTGCTTGTTTTGTTTCTGTAGCTGCTGGGTGTTTGCAGGGGTGGTAATTAACAGCAGCCCAGTTTGTGCTCTGCTGCCTCCAGACCTGCCTGGAGCCCCTGTAACCACTCCTGGGGAGAGCCTGGGACTGGCTGATAACAGCCTCCGTGCCAAAATCCTAGTGAGAATCCCACTCCTTCTCCAACACCTAAGGTGAGTCTGCCTGCAGGTGTTAGACCACAGGAGGACGGTGTCTTCAGCTCACGGTACAGTTGGGAAAACCAAAGCATAGGGCTGCAAAGGGACTCACCAGCATCCCCAGGGGGTCAGAGGCAGAAGTAGAAGTCAGCTCTGTCTCATGAACCTCAAGACAATGCTTTATTCATTTCATTCAGCAGAGCATCTCTAGTCTCCTATGTCACCCACTGCCCTTGAATATAATTCAAAGGTTTAGGCTGTTTAGTCTTGGAAGTGTTTTGTCCAAGATGCTTATATCTTCTCATCTTGGCCACGATCTTGAGATGATCGGAACCAGTGCTTCCGAGTGGGAGCTTTCAATCTAGCAGTAAATGGTGCATCCCTGCTGCAGGCTGTTGCTAGCCCATTAGAAAGACACCCTCTCACCGCTTATTTACCTCTCTGTGTGCTTATGAAAAAAAAAAAATGCTACAGGATTACTACCCTAATGAATAGACTTGTGTGTGCATGCATGTAGTGCAGCGTCTTACAAGTCCATCTCAGTAGTTTTCAGGTGTGAGAATGAAAGTTATAATGAGTAAAATATTGATTTCCCATAAAAGGGTTTTAATCAAATGCCCTGACACCCCAAGGGGGACAGGACTCTGCTACAACACCAAATTGCACTTCATACACCATCTGTTTTTCAAACACTGTATAAATGAGCCTGCCCACCGGATATATGAGAGTTCACCAATGTCATACATCACAGGGAACAGGGAAAGCTGTAAGAAGAGCCAGAGCTGTCTGACTCAGGAAGGGGATGGTCTGGCAAACCCACTGGGGATCTATGGGAAAAGCAAAGCTTGTTATTCCCTTCAGCAGGACCTGCAGCCCATATTAAGGTCTGACAGTGAGATGCTTGAGTCCTCATGGCCTTGCACCTCCTGAAGTGAGGATAATTGAGGTTTCCTTGTTGGGCACTGGCCAAGCTTGTGGTGTGTAAGGAACAGGAGTTCACTGAGGGGACACCACCAGTGAGTGCTCCACCACACTGGAGTGTTCTGTCACCACCAGCATTCCCCCATGGGACATTTTACTTTCATGATGTGTTTGGCAGAGAACTCAGGATGCATTTTGTAAAACAGGTGAACGCAAAAGAAGAGATCCATGGTGCAGACCAGAGTGTTGCCTTTAATTACTGTCATTGCCTTTAGATCCAGGTGGCCCTTGGCATCAGCTCAGGAATGAATTTTTGCCCGTGTTCCTTTTCCACCTTCATCCTTTGCCTTCATGGGTCTGGTTCCTTAATGTGCCTTTTGAACTCTCTGTCCAGAAGGTGCTCAGACATCTCCTTGCATGGGGAGTGTATGACAGGGAGATCTTTCTTGCCTGCTGACACCCATGCCAAGTTGTCACAGGTTATTCCCTTATACTTCAGGCAAAGGATGAGCCTTTAACAAGGACTGAAGCAGCAGAAAGCAGCAAACCACAACTATTAAAAAGTGAGAGAGTGAGACAAGCGAGCAGTTCAATGTGTTGCAACAGGAACCACAGAGAGGCCAACCTTCTCTGTGACAGAGCCCCTGGTGCTTGGTAATGAAGAAGCATTGCTTGGACTTGGGTACGAGGACCAGGAGGCCCTGATAAGGGAGGCACAAGCTCTCCTCTTCTGCACTGATTTGCTGCAGGGCACTGGGTTGGTCAATGGTCTCTGAAGGGTGTGAAGGATGACTGAAGTCAGTGGAGATAGCTCCTGTTTTTCACTGTGCTTTAGATCTGGAGTGTTCCTCAGTGGCATTCAGGTGACTTCAGGAGAGTTGTTTGGGTGGGAGTGACTTCTGAGCCAAGCTTCAAAAGCCTTGGTGTCCTTCTCCAGATAAACAGTGATGCAAACCCTCTTGTGGAGGCTCAGGAAGAGTTGAAAGCCAAAAATATGACTTTGCTCTTCTGAACACTGGGTATGAGTATAAAAGAATGCACACTGTGGTGGGAGGCAAAGACCAGGGATCAGGTAATGAACAGTGGTGCAGCAGTCAGTGGTAAAATGAAGCAAATCTTTGAAAGACTGGTGCCCAGTGCTTTAGCTCAACTTCCTGTGCTCCGTGAAGCAGCATCTTCCCCTCTGCTGTACCTCATCCCAGGCTGGCATCAAGGCTTCTAGCTGGACAGGGTAGCTTTTACCCCATGAGAGGAGTGTAGCCGTAGCCTGCTTTAATGCTGGACAATGAGTTTCTTCTTTGAATTTTCTGTTCTCCAGACTCTCGAGACACCCAAGCACTACCACACCTTGGCATTGCCCTATTTCAACTCCCTTTCTTCCACCACCTCCCAAGGAGAGCAGTGAAAGCCGCCTTCTTCCTTCACCCCAGCTCCTCTCACTTCAGCCTTTCCCACATTCTCTCCAGAGATGATGATCCAAAATGCCATACAGGTACTCCTGAGTGGAAACTACACAAATTAACTCTCTTTAAACTCTTATTTTCTACTATCCAACAGTTTATTTCTTCTTCCCAGCACGACTCTTCTGTCTGCTCTTTCCCTCATCACCAGCACAGGACCACAAACCACCTAAAACTTTAGCACATGGGGTTTCCCTGCTGTGGCGTGATAAAAGGGTTACTCTCTGAATCTTGTGTATTTAACAACTTTTTATAGTAGAAATATACTGTCTTGACTCCTAGCACCTTGCTGCAGGCCTGAGGAGGACCTGCTGCAGCTGAAGGCGAGTGCTCAGCAGGTACAACTGCTTCTACCTAGGAGGGGTGGTGTGTGCCTCAGGCTATGTGTTCATACACAGCAAGCCACATAAATTGAACCTGCTGCCTATGCACAGAGGTTCCTGAGATGTGCAGTTATAGGACCCAAAGTTTGCCTCACCTTTGCAGTGAACTCTAAAATACTTTTTTTTTTTCCCACAAATTTGAAATTAATTCTCCAAGATAAGGCTTCATCATGAAGACTCCTCTTGAAGGCATCCAATATGCCTTTCGACTGATAAAAGTCAGAATTTCTCTGCTGACTTCAGCTTACACTGGTAGAAATCTACTTGCTGGTCCAGTCCTAACATTATACAACCTATCAGTTGTGGCCAAATTTTCTGCTAGTGTAAACTGGTATGACACAATCGAAGTCACCAGTGGTGCATCAGTTTGCATCAATAAAGCTTCTAATCCACGGGTCTTGCTGCTTGGGTTGCCAGTAGGTTTCTATTTCTCCTCTGGATTGGCCAGGTCTTCTGGTTCTACCATAGACCTCAAGTCTTATTTTCTTACAGCTTCAGTTCTTTTAGGGATATCTGTGGTGAAATTCTTCACTTTTAAAAGAGTAATGGTGTATTTCTGGCCTACCATGGTGAAAAGCTTGAAAATTCAGCCTGAAAAGGTCTTTTTAAAAAGCAGAAGACTAATAAAAACTCAAAGATATGTTTTTAAGATTATCAGAAGTCCAAATTCAGCTCAGGATTTTGGCTTGTAGAGGGAATTGGGAGATGACATGGGATGACAGAGATGGTAGAACATCCATGCTGCACAAACAGGACTGGAGAGGATGTTCAGCATTGTTGTCATGCTGCATGGCAGACCCTGATATGTGATCTAGGTTTTAAAATGAAGGGTGTTGTTCACTGTAGGCTCTTGTCTGGATTTCAGTCTGTCCTGTAACCTCTGTGAAGTCTGAATGATGGCAGTGTGAGAGGGCTGGACTAGACCCCACACTCAGGTGAGCTCCTCTGGCTGCAGGAGACCAGCACAATAAACTGCAAGTGTACTTCAGACTGATAACATATCCTCTGCTTCCACCACAAGAAGATAAAAACCACTCTGGGTCTAGGTTTGATCTCTGCCAACACAGTGGCAGAAAGGAGTTCGTTGCTGCTCAGGAGTCAGCTAACTTGAGAGGAGCTTCAAGATGATGCTCTTCACCCCTAGATTCACATTTCCCTTTCAGGGAACTGGTCATTCTCAGCAACTTGCATTATTAGCTTTCATTTTCATTGCTTTCATATTTCCACCCCATCCTCCTCTTCTGCCTCACCTAACCCTACAGTTGAGAAGTTCTCATTTATTTACTATACTTTGGTTTAAATGAAATTGCCTCGGCTTTGAAGCAGAGAGCCAGTAAATACTAGCCCCAAGGAATCAGTATTCTGGAGGTGCATTGCTTGCTTTTTGACTTCTTCCTTACCCATCCTGGAGGAGGTGAGGATGTGTAGTGTCTGTGCCTCGTTCTCCTGCCAGGAGCATCCTCACAGCCCAGTATTGCCCTCCAAATGGAAGTGGGTGCCCGTGACAGGGTTCTTCTAAGAGGTATCTGACCCACTGTTATTTTGATTAGAGCAGTTTGTCCTTCCCATCAGACACAATTTCTGTTGCGATGGCTCATTTTTCTTGGCTGTAAGTGGAATTGCAGAAAACAGATCAGTTGTCTTGCTCTTCCCCACTGATGAATCATGCTGCCTTCGCATCCCGCACTTTCTAGGCACACTGTCGCCTCTGCTCCACGATAAATACTTCCCTACGCTCAGTGCTCTGTAAATCTCACCCAAAGCCTGGAAAGTTTTAAAAGCGCTCTATCAAGTCACACTGCAATTGCTATTAGAGCCAGCAGAGATTGTGCACAAAGCAGGAGAATTTCAGCCTCCTCTTTGCATAAGCAGCATTTCTCTGCTCAGGCTGGAGCTGACTCTGAGCATGGGGCAGAGCACTGCTGGCAGTGAGCAGGGTCTGTGCACACACCCAGGAGAATGGGAGAGACACAAGAGCCATCTCCAGGGCTTGCACCCAAAGGACAAGAATCATAGAATCACTTAGGTTGGAAAAGATCTCTAGGATCATCTAGTCCAACCTTTGTCCAGCATCTCCCTAACCCTTAGACCATGTCTCAAAGCACCACATCTACCTGTTTTTTGAACCCCTCCAGGGATGGTGACTCTACCACTGCCCTGGGCAGGCTGTTCCAATGGCTAACCACTCTTTCAGTAAAGAACTTCTTTCTAATATCCAGTCTTCCTAATATCCAACCTAAACCTATCTGTGCACTTAGCTATTGAAGGTTAGTGCCACCCAGCACTTGAACTGGGGACATGCATGGTCATCTCACTTGCAATGTGGTGAAGGGTACTGCCCCACTGAAGCCAGAGCTTCCTGGCACTCAGGGCAGAGGAGCACTGCCTTCACACCACCACACTCCACAGGAGCCACCAGCAAGTCCTTTGCGACAGCCAGAGGCTTTTTGGAAAGTGATAGGTGACAACCCCAGAAATAAATCAGGAGTGAGTCACAGAAAGCAGCAAAGTTACACCATCTCCAAAATTAGGGCAATGAGAGAGAGCCAGACCCTGCTAGGGTGTGATCATAGTGATTATTCATTTTTCTGCAGGAGTGAACCACAGATCAGATTAGGAAATACAGCCCATTTCTGCAAGGCACAGTGCAAGTGAACCAAGGGAAGGGCTGACCCCAAAGATCTTATCACCATGGTCAGGCTGGTGGGAACTGGAAACCCTAATAGAGCATCCTTGCTGCCTACCTTCTAGGCTTTATCGTTGGGATTGTGTAATTTAACTGGGACACCTGAAACCATTGAATTCCATTAACAACCCTAATCTGTATTAATTTCTTTAACTTTGTGTAGGGTTTTTGAAGTGTAAGTAGGATAACAGGTTTAATACTCCAGTTTGTATCCTCTAGCATGGACCTGTTTTCATTATGGTTTATTACACTGCAGGGGAGGCTGAACTACATAAATATGTTTGTCACAATTTATACCTCTCTGCATCCCTGTTGCTACTTTAAAACAAAATCTAAATTATCAGCCTGCGTTGGGTTGAATATGTTGGTACACATGTTGGAGACAAGCAATTTGATGCACTGAAGTGCTGGGGCCTGAGTTGTCGGCCATCAGTTGGAGTTGACCTGTGGATGAGTGACAACCTAGCAGAATTTTTTTTCTCTACTGGCTTCATGTTCCAGAGGCAGAACCTGGCCCACCTGTGTCTCTGTGGTTCTGCCCTCACCCAGGTGGTCATGGTTGGG
>JAVSBS010012294.1:3941-20469 GCA_033124195.1 Coracias cyanogaster
ATACCACTGATGACTGGGGAACAGTGGTGTATGTTTGTGGTATCTGCAAGTATACAAAGAATCTTCCAGCATCCTCCAACATGAGTGTTTGAATATTGAGTTTGTGCTTAAAAACCAAAGTGAGACCAACCAATAAGACCCTAACCAATATCAAAAAGGTGGCTTCAAAGCATGTACTAGTTGAACAAGAGCACTGAATATGGCAGTTCTTGACATCAAGTTATTTCTGAAATGTTTCAAATTTTAAGATTGCTGAAGAAATCTTTGATCCTAGAACATATTAAGTTTCCAAGCATGGAAGTTTTTGTTCACTTTGGCAGTTTTCTTTGACAAAACAAGTGCAATGCACACCAGCCTTCAGATGCTCAAGAAGGGTGAGCAGTGAGGAAATAGCTGGGAGTGTAGCACTATCAGTCCAGTGTTCAGATGGTGCAATCAGTGTCCGTACAGACTGCGGGGGGGGGACAAGTTAACACAAGTCTAATCTTACAGATACATATTTGTCCTCATACCTAGTTATATGATTGTATTTCTGTTAGCTACCCTAACTATTAAGAGAGGGAATATACACCAAAAATCCATTGAGGTGTTAACAAAAGTGCACTTACAGAGTGTACAGAAGGACATACCTATGACATTTTCCTTAAGTTAAAGGAGGAACTTTCCTGTGAAAGGGCATCTGATTTCAAATACCTTTTTACACTAGATAGGTTAGCACATAGTTAGACAGTACACTGGGAGATACTGGTTGCCTAAACCACTGTACAGGTTGTATTTAACATTTGCTCAAACATAGCATGCACAAACAATTTTTTACGTATTGTAAATACGTAAAAATTTACATATAGTAAATTATTGATGGACATTTTAATCCTAAAAAAAAAAAAAAAAAAAAAAAAAGCTATAACAAGAAACAGTACTAATAACAAATGAATACAAAAAGTAATAAACCAATAGAAATTACCTGAGAGAGCCATTTGAAACATGCAGATCATAGTGTGGTTGCAGTTGTCATTGTCATCCTATGATTGTCCAGAAAAAGCACAGAGACACTGTTGGAGGATAAACAAACAAAATAAGGTTAACAATCTTTAACAAACCAGTTTTTAAAAAGTAATTTGAGGGTAATGAGAGACTACCAAAGGGCAGAGGATGCAAACCTTAGAGAGAGCTGTGAGAAACTGAAAAAGTTGCTGAGCCCCTTCTTCCTCCAAGGCTCTGAGGTATTGCACAGTAAGCATTAATAATTAAGTTACTCACAGACACTTATAAGAAGAGGGCTGTCAATTGTTCTTGCAACAGAACAGTCAAAATTAAAAACCTGTTTCTTTTCTGCTATAGGCATTAACGAAGACTGAGCATCTGTACACTCTAATTTAGGAAATAACTTTCATCTTGAGGGTTATAACCCATGCTGAGCAAGCCCTTTCCTAGCTTAAAACCCATTTCCACTACCAATGAAGAAGATTGTGACTGTCAGTGCAGAAGTCCAGTTCCTGTCTTACCCCGTCTGCTTGCCCATTATCTCTCCCCAAATCCTGCTCTCTGAATAATTATCTTGTTCCTTATTAATCTGCTCATTATCAGCATTCAGGAGCTCTGGAAAACAAATCACTCCTGTTCCTGGGTAGACTCTAAAATAAAGGTCATTATGCTTGACTCTTTTTTTTTTTAAATCATTGTGGAGGGATGGGGTATTGTATGGACTTTTGTTAGCTTAGTTAGGTACTAAAATCACATTTAACCCACTTCCTCCTATTTGCTTGTGTTCCAAACAAAAGTATGAAAAAAAGTATTTTTACCCAAAGGTAAAAGATAAGGATACAAAGACACCTGAGACACAAAACATACTTTGCACACAACTTGTTTTTTAACCTGCTTCACTCATAATCAGCTGTGTCTTAGAAAATTCTACTTCTCCCTATTTCCAATAATTGCTGGAGAACATCAGACTGTTATGGCATAGATAGAGGTCTTTAACCTCTACTAGCCCATCCATTTCTCCTCATGCATTTGTTATAGAAATTGTAAGAATCTCCCAAATAAACTTGACTTTCTTGTGGCTAAAAACACTGTCACAAAAGTTTCACATCTTAGAAGCATTTATGTGCATAATTGTAACACCCCTTTGTTTCACAGCTCTCAGGTAGAAAGAGAGAAATATATGTTTATTGTATCAAAAGAATACTCCTAGATCCTGCTCCAATATCCTTTTATGTGGCAAAGCAGCGGATGACTATCACCTGTCTAGTCTGCTGCCAAAGAGAAAGTGAGACAAAATAGTCAATGGGGTGATGGCCTGCAGGGCCATAGATGTAACACAACCCCCCACAGAAGTTTTGAAGTAATTAACAGCGTATAGTAAACATGAAACTATCTGTATTTCTAGATGAGAACTCTGTACCCAATGCTCCAATACTCATTACAAATGTGTGTTAATAGAAATATAAGAGTTATTTTAACCCAACAGTGGCCTATCCTTTCACCTGGTTTGGCTTCTATCTGTGCAGTAACATCACCATCCTCTCCTAAGTAAGGATTTTGGATCAGATTGTGCACTGTTCTGGGCAGAAGCTCATAATCTTTCCTTCCCCTTTCACTAGTGTTGTCCCTCCTTGCCCCTCAGACCTATTCAAGTGCTCTCCTAGGTAATTTAGTTCCTATTCTGTGCCTGTCAAAGGCATCTCAGCTTCATATATCACAGCTATGTCTGCCTTACCCTCCATAGGATCAATAACTTCTTATATAGACTCATAGAATGGGTTGGGTTTGAAGGTACTTTTAAAGGTCACCCAGTCCAACTCCTCTGCAATGAGAAGTGACATCTTTAACCAGATCAAGTTGCTAGTTTTTTCGCCTGTTTTCCAACAGCTGCCCTACCTACAAAAAACACCTGCTTCTTTTTCTCAGAAAACCTTGCTTCTCACACATCTTGGTAGAAGTTATCCTCTGCCTGAGACTGACCTAAGATGCCCATCTATCTTTGCAGGCTGACCTTCTCTTCCTCTCAGCATCAGTTCTTTCCAGGGAATAAAAAGGGACTCTTACCATGTATCAGTCCAGGATTTCCAGGCAGTCAGCACCTCAGCCAGACTGATAGCCATAAAAAAGTCCCACGCTGTGAACTGAGCATGTTATGAGTGTGTGGGGTTTCAGTGTTTTTAACTCTCATGTGAGTGATGAACCCAATGCTCAGTTGTGTCTGAAGTCAGTACCAGATATCTGAGGGAGGTGCAAGAAGAGGACAAGCTTGTAGTGATATTATTCCTGCCATACTGTTTCCAGAGATCTGCAGTTCATGAACTTTCTAGTTTTGTTTTAGTTTGGTTAATCTCATTTGAAACCTGGTAACCTATAAATCATAAATCTCTAGAATCCTGTGAAATTTGGCAATTATCATGGACTATCAATGTCAGCAAGTAATTAACTATGTTACCACTAAGCATAGTCAGTTGTGCTTTTTCCTCCAGTCTCTCAGTTGTGAACGCAACCCATTTGTGAGTTACCTGAGGCTACAGCTGCCACATTTTGTCTTTGCTGATACGTTCAATAGCCTGGGATGTACTGTGCTAAACAGATAAAATGTTTCTAATCAAGTGGTTTGGAAAAAAACTAACACCACAACACAGTTATATAACTGACAAGGTGGGGAAATAAAAGAATTTTTAAAATCCTGACAATGTAGCATTTATTAGACCACTTCCATGCTAAATTATCAACATGATAAAAATATTTCAAACATTATGTAATAAAAAAATAAGGGTAAAGAGGTACATACATTATTTAAAATATCAGTGATACTGGCTTCAGAAGTTTAAAAAACACGAGCCCAAGACAAGCTGAAAAAGAGACCCACTTAATTTTTCAGAAGAATATGAAAAGTAGATGTGATTGGAAAAGATCCAAATTTCAGAAATCCCACCTGTCTGGCTTTTTCTATATGCCTGCAATACCTATGTTGTGGTAGATTGAACTTCGTACTAAACCAGTCACATTGCATTGCATACTTCTCTGTTTTGGTGCTTGAGAATGTTCCCAGAGTATTCATTTTTGCTCCGCTTAAATTAATGGTCAGCTTCCTTGGAAAACAAGCATAGAACTGCATGATACACAGTGAAAATTTAGAAATGCCTGTGCTGGTTTTAGCTGGGATAGTGTTAATTTTCTTCATAATAGCTTGTATGGGGCTATGTTTTGAATTTGTGCTGGAAATAGCATTGATAACACAGGGATGTTTTTTCTTATTGCTGGGCAGTGCTTACACAGTGTTAAGATCTTCTCTGCCTGTCATCACCCTGCCAGTGAGTAGGCTGGGTGTGCAAGAAAATTTCGGAGGAGACACAGCTGGAGCAGCTGAACCCATCTGACCAAAGGGACATCCCACACCATATGACATCATGCATATAAATCTGTCAAAAGAAGGATGAAGATGGGGGCGGATGTTCAGAGTTATGTTTTTTGTCTTCCCAAGTAATCTTTATGTGTGATGAAGCCCTGCTTTCCTGGGGATGGCTAAAAACATCTGCCAGTGGGGAGTGAATGAATTCCTTTTTTTGCCTTGCTTGCGTACACGACTTTTGCTTTGCCTATTAAACCTTTATCTCAACCCACAAGTTTTCTCACTTTTAACCTTCCAATTCCCTCCCTATCCCACTGGAGTGGGGAGTGAGCAAAAAGCTGCATGGGGCTTAGGTGCCAGCTGGGTTTGAATGATGACAGTGCCATAGGTTAAAAGTTTGTGAGGATCTGATGCCGAGTACTTCAGCAAAGCTAAACACATCATGGATTTCTTTCCTTAAAGTATTTTCTTGTCCAGTACCAATCTAAACTCATAAACACTCATATAAACAGTATTTGTACTGGTGTTAGACCTGCCACCTTTTACATTAACTGGGTACTCTTTATTTCTTGTGTTGAAAGAGACAATGACTATCAATACTTACATTTTATCTGAATTGCAGCCATGATTTAATAGACCACTTTCATATCTTCCCCTAGTTCTTCAGAAGAAGTTCCACCTTTCTTGTCATTCTTTGCATGAACATGTCCCACATGACACACCAACAAATGTGATATAAAAACAACAGTCACAAAATACAGAAGATTCCTAGAATGTAAAATAGCTTCTTTAGACTCCAGATTCTAGGATAAAAAATTTGACCACAAAGGTTTTTTATATATACTGGCACACATATAAATACACATAGACATGACTGCAGAGCTCATGCTACTTTCATTCTGTACCAAAACCTCCATTACTGTCAGTTTGATTCTTCACATATCTAACCTCTGGCAAAAATAAGATTTTCAAGATGTACACATCTGTTTATCTGCCTTGACTGCTAAATGTGGGGGATAAAATATTACTGGGTATAATTCCACTGACTTTAATGGTTCTGTGCTGTGCACACAATTTGGCTTCATATGCATTATAAATATTTAAGTGCATTATTTTTGCAAGGTTGTGAACATTTTGAATATTCTGAAAAATTCAGAGTGAAATAAAGACAAACAGCAAGACAGGCGAGAGAGAGAGAGGGAACATCCAATTAAGAATGTCAAAAGGATTTAAATGCTCTGCTTTCAACTGCTGGAACTACTTATGTGTTTGGAAACCCTGGCTGAAAACTTGTCTACCTTCCTTTAAAACCCATCATTAAATGTCACCACTCTCTTTGACTTCTTTCAGAATACACCATGTTTCATTTCTGCTTAATGGAAACACATTTAAAGCTACTACACATTTTCCAGAAAGAATCTTAACATAAGAAGCACAAATTGGCAATTAAAACCAACTCTATCTTTTCTTTCCCTCAGATAATTTTAGTAATTTTCCATCTTAAGTTTACGGTTTAAAATTATTAACCTATTTCAATACGCTGTCCCATGTTGCATAACGATTCTGTGATAATGTGACACTGAATTATTTTAAGTTGAATCGTAAGAGACCTTGTTTGACTGTTATATGGACTCAATATGTTCTTATGTGTTCTGATATACTGAAATATTTCTTTCAATTCTTTGATCTACAAAACAACACAAAATGAAAGAGTCATGTCAGCCCAACAATCTACACTCTAAAAGGAATAAAATAGTGTATACTTCTACTAATTCATTCAGATACTATGAGATTTTTGTGATATAGTATTTCTCGCTTACCACTTGTTGTGCCGGTTCAGCCATCATCATTTTACGCTGCCATCAGTGGCCTGATCACATAGGCCAACATTGAACTCAGCAACATCCCCTCAGAAGTCTTCTTTCAGACAGTCCTGTCATAGGTTCCTTTGGGCCCAGCTCCTCCACTGCCCACTGTGGTGCCAGCATCACTTGCTGGACACAACAGACAGAGATGGCTCCCTCAGTGGACCTTCACATGGAAGGACACCACCAGGAGAGCTCAGCAAGATGCAATCAGCCCCAACAGAAGCCACACCCAACAGGAAGTTCCTCTGACTGATCAGCTCCTGGCTGGTACAATCCTGGCCTCACCCATCACCCCAGCCATGACCACCTGGGTGAGGGCAGAGCCACAAAGACACAGCTTGGTCAGGTTCTGCCTCTGGAACATGAAGCCAATAGGAAAAACAAAACATTCTGCTAGGTTGTGACTCATTCATAGGTGAACTCCAACTCGGGGCCCGCAGCTCAGGCCCCAGCACTTCACCAGTGCACCAGGGAATACATTTATAATCTGTTGCAAGGTTAAAACCTCCAAATGTAAATCCGTAGATATAGTGTAGCATCTAGTTAATGAAACATTTTCATATAGGTGTTGCTTATGGGCGAATATTAAAAATATTTCCTACAAAAGATGATGGGGTGTTCTTATTTGTTTTTTATTAGATGGTTACTATATGAACTAGCCCTTTGCTGTTCTACTGTGGCACACATTTTAGACAAGATCTTTGATGTATAATACATTATTGTAGGATTTTACACCTTCCAGTTTGCAAAAGATGGTGAAAATCATGTAGCACGTCTATTATAACCTGACTCTACCAAGAAGTCTTAATTATAAATACATATTTTCTGTAAAAGAGTACCTAAAATAATTACAGTAGCTACAAGTCTTGATTACTTACTACCTCTGTGATTATAAACACTGGATAGTAACCCAGGCTAGTCTGAAGATGCCAGTCATTTCATCAACCCAGAAAAAGCAGTTGGCATTATTATTGGATGATTATAGTTTGCCTGCATTTTACATCTCTGCAACCACATTTTAAACTAACATCTGCTCACTCTAATGTCTTTACTATCTTCTAACTTTTGTTGCTGATTTTCACCAGCCCTGCATTTTAGTTTCATTTACTTATGGCATTGCTCCATACCTTCCTCCAATGTTTTAAGCATTGAACAACTCACTGATTGATCAGTGAGCTGAATCTCTTACTCCAGCCAAAGAGTTTGGCTGCATGAATAGTCATCAGACAGGCTTTGAAGACATTTTCTTTTCCAGCATTTCTCTTTGGGTGATCTTCTGGAGCTTGTAATGCCTTGTGCCTTCTTCCCACTTGGAAATTATGGACAACAATTCTTTCCTACAGCGTGAACGACTTTGAGATCTGCATGTGAATGACACATTTAAATAGAGTTATCTCTTTTTTAGATAATTCTTATTTTCAAAATAAGTAACTTTGCTCTTTTATTTGTAAAGGAATTTAGGATTCAGGGGTCAATGGCAGTGAAATGAGATAGCTTATTTTCTCAGAACATAAAATTCCTCTGCTCAATTAACAACAAACACATAAAGGTTTAGGTAAGCAGAATTTAATACCCAGCCTGGAATTTTGGCAGGTCTGAGACTTTAATGTCTATGTCTAAGTTCTTTTTTCTAGCAGCAAATAAGCTAAATCTTTATGTTGGATGTCTTAGCAAAAGACAGCAATTCTGGCTGCAGAGCTGTGACAATGATTTAGAGATATATGAGGACTAAGAGTTTACATGCTGCTACTAGATAACTTTGTAAGATAGCACATTCTTAATCCACATATTTACCTGGTTTGATCCTATTTTATTAGTTTAGACAGGAAAGGCTAAAAATTCAAAACTTTCAGATAAAAATTGGATAACAAAGTACGACTCCGCAACTGTAGGGACATTAAGTCTATCAAGATCCTAACAGACATATCATAGAATCAGAGAATCCCACCATAGAAGGGAGGTGAAGGATCATCTGGTCCAACCCTTCTTGGAAAAAACATGGTGTAGATGAGGTGGCCCAGCACATGTTTGTGACTGATGAGCTACACTTATGGAATTTGTAAATTTGAGTTTGGTTAGTGATTAGTTGAGGGAAGATCTTTTGCTGGATTATTCTAGAAGCTTTGTATAACTTAATATGATGGAAACAGTGAGACAATGAGACTGATTTTTAGAAGATAGGGTCATGTTTTTAAATATTGCCTTTTGATTTAGCATCAGCAAAATAAAGTAAAAAAAGGAATACTCTTCTTTTCTGATTTATTCTGTATGTATGGTAATAGCTGACCTAAAAAACCCACTACACTAACACATGCTATAGGAAAAGCTTCAATCAACCTCAGCATCACTACGCAAATTTCAGTAAAACATCTGTTAAGTAAGACTCAATCATGCAATCAACATGATTGACATGAAATTAATATCATTTTCATAATAAGAAATTTATTTCTCAGCTTCAGTTAAAATGAAAGCCAACAGCTTCTACGCTTTTATTGTCACAAGACTACCAATACTACATTTTTTACTTCATTTTATTTGCTTCCTAGCCAAAAACTTTGGCACGTGCTAACAATAGAGAATGGAAGGTGCTTCATTGCTAGGTCTGGAAATAGCAGAGCAGCACATTGATGAGAGGTTGTAGGTATTTGAAGTATCAGCTTTTTTAACAGCAGAGGTTTTTCATCAAATAAATAAGGGAAATACTCAGAGTAATAAGGGGAAAATAATTTTTGTAAACTGTACTGGACTCCCTTCTGTCAGGTGCTCTACAAATTCAGGGTTTGGTTTGTTTTTCTAAACAAAGCATAAGAGACTAAGTTGGCTCAGTACAGATCTGGGACAATGGATTCTTCTGAGTATGTACAACTCCAGTACATAAACTGCTTCATGAAGAGATTCAGAGGTTGTTCTCTTATACGTGTCTTTGTAGGTTCTACATAGTAGAGCCATAGCATAATAAAGACTACAGATAATAATTTAACACAGTTACTGTGCAACAAGATGCCAGAGTTGTCAGGCAGAAAAATATCCAGTTCCTTACTCCTATTTTGTCTTACATTCGATAGCATTATCCATGTGAGAACAGCTTTAGTTTAGCGCACTCTTCAGACATTATTTCACCAGCACAGTACACTCTTTCCTTCACCATAATCCTTTATGTTTTCAATAAAACCTGTTCTTGAATTCTGCCACAAAATAGTAGTGTAGAATAAAATGGTTCCTATTCACCCATTTATGTAATTAGGAGCTCCTACTGAGACATTTTTCATTCCCAGGTGAGTGATGTAGGGGCTGGGAACTGTACTCATTTCTAGTACAGTTATAATCTGCAGCTCCATAAAAGCTGTGTGGAAGGATAACAGGTATATATAAATCCCATCAAGGTGGATTTTTGTTCACTTACAAACAAAAATATTTTTACTAAAATATCCATCATCATTACTCTTATTTTGAATGCAGGTTTCAAACTTAGAAAATGTACTTACTTTCAGCTATAAAAAGAAAAAAAAAACAAAAACAAAACTATGTTGGAGGATAAAAATTCAGTAATTTAAAAAGAATTATGTCTGTCTACCTGTATCACATTTCCTTTCCTACCTTCAGATTTGGCTTCCTACATCCTCTTAAGCTGAACTTGCGGTTGGAACCATTATGTTTTTAAATACTTTGGTGATATAGTACTGCATAAGACAACCCACTGTTTTGTTTTGTTTTTGCTTAACACAGGTTAAGCACCAAGTTAATGGTAATTTTGAATGGAAAGCATCAGTATATTTTCAAACTAAGTTCAAAGTCTGGAAGATTTTCAAGTTATCTGGACTAAATGAGTGACTATTAAAACCAAACTAACCAAAGGAAAACTAACTAACATGTTAAAACACTTGAGCACAAGCACATGGCTATACCAAAATGGCCTAATCCAGAACCTTATCTGGTCAAAGCAAGGCTATCATTGTTATTAAGATATATTTCAGTTACATCAAGATGAAGAGGGTGAAATCAAAAGTAGTCATATAATTGATCTTTCTGTGGAAGTCTTTGATCATTACCATTATGGCACACTCATAATTGAAACAAGAAATTCTGGGAGCCAGGTGAGGAAGCTGCATTTTGTGTTTCCTTCTTCCCTCAAAGTACGTACAAACATACTGAAAGACTAACAGGGCGTCTGGAATAGCTATGGGCTACTGTAAGAAGGCAGGGCTGCTCCCAGCATCACTTCACGGAGAGGCTCAGGACAGATTTCACTCTGTCCTTGCATCCCTGCCAGAGCTAATTCTGGAACCAGCAAAGCAGGAGGGAAGTGTATCTGCAAAGTGCAGAAGACATCTGTCTCCATTCGCCCATATCATGAGCTCTCTCTCCTCATTCTTGCTGAGTACAAGAGTCCTTTCTGTAGCTTGCTGCAAGTGCAAGTGGAAGCTCCCAGCTTGGCAAGCACCAGGTTCTAGCTTCCTCTGACATACTAATTCAAATGATAACACATATGGATTAAAACAATAAAATTTACGATGTTCCTTCAGTATATTTTTATAATAAAGTTGAAAACAAACAGACTGGCAACACTCTCTACCTTCAATATCTTAGAAAACATTTTTCTGTTCCTCAGAAATACTGACAGGTATTTATCAGCTCTTTTCTTTTAAGATCAAGCAAGCTCCTTGACCTTGCTGTAACAACACACTTGAGCTTTCTGTCCCTCCGCTGCTGCTCTTACATAGCCTAAGACAACTTCCTGAGCCTTTCTTGCAAGGAACTTCAGCTTTCACCAGCCTTCCTTCATGTGTTACAGTACACTCACCAGCTAGAAGACCTCTCTGAACCTACCCATTGCTGCTTTCAACAAAGACAAGAGAAGAGCTCTGAGATGGGAAGATGCCAGGGAAGTGATCGTAGTGGTGGTGAGTTGTCAGGTCTTTGTCTCTGGGCATTACTATTTAGTTTTCCACATCATACGTAGTCACAGTTACACAGAGAGTGTTTTCCTTTATCCTTTCACTTCATCACTGACATCTATCATATCCTTAAAAAAAATACTTTCTTGAAGTCCTCCAGACAAAATCTCAACCTTAGTTTTCCGTTAAAAATAGAAACTGATTAGTTGCCTACCTAAGCAAATGATTCCAGGCTACATTACTGCCAGAAAATTAACAATATTAGTCTCTGTTCCTCTTCCCCCAACAGTTTTTACTGTCTCTATCCCTTTTCACATATTTTTTTTCAAAAAATTTCAAGTGATCTGTTTTTTTAAACTAGGAATAATTTCCCTAAGAAACACAGACCCTTGATCTTGCATAAATGCCACTGTCATTGTGTTCTACTGCCTGTACAGGGTCATACCATAGTAAAAAACCTCAGAGTTTTGAAATTAATCTTAGGCAGAAAAAAAATAGAAAAAGAAAAAAAAGGAAAAACAATTTTTTGAAGAGTGATAACAAAATTAGAGACTAGCTGTAAGTGGAAGAATAGATGCCTCTATAATATGTTTATGAAGCATTGTTTAATTTTCTAGCTAGCAAACATATTATTCTAATTAAACGTGTTATTACTGATATTGTTTATTACAGATTGTTTATAGATAAACTCTGAATTCAGTCCCATTTCCCAAGATGCAAGATCCTATAATAGGTGTCTCTTTCCCCCCCAAGTATTGTTACTGTAAGCAGATAAAAATCTTCAACTGCCATTATTCTGGCTTTCAAAAAATTCTTTAAAAAATGCCAAAAATAGAAGTATATCCATAAATTATCAGTTTCCCTACCAAAGAAATATTATCTGGAAGGAATGGATTAGACTGGTTAGATATTCCAGCCTATGTCAATTAGTTTACTGAAAACATATCTATAGAAATTCATTTAGGTAAAAAATGGTTAGAAGCAAATAGAATCATTTTTATGAAAGGCATACATTAATGTGTATATTAGAACCTTCTATTGGAGCTAGGCATAGCACTTGAATCATTCATCATGACCATACCTAAGAGCATTTAATACCAGCTGTCACTAGGGGTAAATGCTGAACACCTAATCACTTCAAAATTAAGAACACTGGGTCACACTGTCAGTCTTCAGTGCATGGATGTATAGATGTTTTCTACTTTAGTTATCTAATAGGAAATTGCCCTCAGCTTCAAGGTAGAGTATGCTTAGTTTTCTACAGCCTCTCTGTAGTCTCCCAAAAATAAAGTCTTTAACCACTCTATGTTTTAATAATCTTAAATATTTGATCTTTTTAATATAAAAATTACCTGTGATGATGAAGTAGCATCCTGATGGAGCATGCCTCTTCCAGCTGTGAGAGGATTACTTAAACTTCCTTCCATATACTCCATGTTTCCTCAACAGAAATTTTCCCTTCTCTCTGGCTTTCAGGTAAAAGAAAAGGGAGATCTTCGGTTATTTTCACGTTTATTATGTTCATCCATGTGCAAAACCAAAGAAGTAACTTCACAAGAGGACCTAAAATATTGATGATCTAGTTGGTAATCTATTCTAAGTTGAATCCCTCATTTTTATAGCTGTGGCTAAAATTCAGTTATAATAATTTCCTTTGAAAATGTTGAATCAAGTAAACAGTGTAACACACTATTCAAGCATATAAATAAATCAGGTGATGTCAGATCTCATGTTGCAACATTTGCTCCTACTTCCATCACCCTTACCCCAAGAGGACTACATGCTGACTACAAGAGATTTGTAATACCAAATGCTGTATGCAATCTTTAGTCAGTTTTCATGTTGGTTTTAATGTTACTTTCCAGTAATAACTACAATTCCCATGAAATGTTCTGTACAAAAGCACCTGCCTGACGGAGAACCATTCTGTACTACAGCATGTAACTATTGGAGCTGGCACTTGTAACACAGCGTGTGTCCGTTCCCGGCAGCCCTCCAGCTGCATTCAGAAAGAGTAAAAGGCCCCAGCATGCTGGTTGGCCAACAGCAACAGTGGGCTGGATGCCCTACAGCAAGAAACGCCTTTTCTGAAGCCCAACCAGTACCGTAATACATAGGCAATATTTTAGTCCTATTAGTGGATGTAGTCAAAGAAAAGGGACAGCCCTTTTACTTATTTCTTCTTATTTTTCCTCTTTTATCTTTTGAAATTGCAGATATAGAACTGAATATTTTTTTTCAGTGGACCTGGATTAATTCCATTTTAATTCAGATATCTAATTGCAATAACTATTTAGGAACTTAGCCAAGATGCCGTCCATAATGAATGGAGGATATGCACTGATACCCATTTGTTGTATGCACTTGTTTACAGTGCTCCCTCTGAGGCTGGACTTAGATGTCAAACCTGCGTTCAGGACTCTTACTAGATTCTTATCTAGACTGCCTTTATTCCTGGAGAGAAATAAAGAGTGAGTGAGTCATCAGATATAAAGCCCATAACCAAAACAATCTGTTTTCTTCTCTGGTGAAGAAGGTTGATTAACATATATGTAGACACTTACAATGTACACAAGAAAAGGATAAAAGCTGAATCCCACAGCATAATCTCTGCTCAGTCCTTCTCAACATTGACAGCATTACAATAAAGGTAAATTATTACTATTATTATTCAAATGTAAGAGTACACCTAAGGTACCAGATTTTCACATAGTTTTGCCATGCTCTTTTTAGGCTAAAAAGCACCAAGCTAATGCGATTGGCCAAATGTTGTGGCTTATGGGTATTACAAGTCTAAACAAAAAAGTCCCCATTATTATGTTTATATCAACTTTTACTGCTGCAGGAAAAAGGTAAGAGAAAGAGTGACTCTGGGAAGATCCAAAACTGATTTTTCTTTTATCCACAACAAAACTTTACCTGAATTGTTTATTGCTGATAGCAGAATATACCGTGCTTCAAAGAACAAGTCCAGTGTTGGCTATTTTCATTTTCTTGATGGAAATTAAAAGGAGTATTTTCAGGGGAAGTTTAGAAGTAAAAAGCAGAAGCAAGCATGCAGAGAAAAGCGCAAATCAGCTCTCCCCCACTAAAGAACATGAGCAGTCAGAGGATGAAGGCAGCAGAGCCCTGTGGCAGGCAGCAGGACTCTCCACCCCCACAACACAGCAGTACAGGTTGGTTCTCTCCTCTCTTCAAGTAAAGCAAGTGAAAGCAAGAAAAGAGAGCTTCCTTTGCAAGGGAAGTGACAGGAACAGGCTTTCCTGTGGAGTTCTGGGAAATGGGAGTAACCTGTTAGATTTTATGTGCATGGAAATTCATTATATCCTGAGTAGTCAGCATAATCTCTGGATAGCATTTCCCACCAGGAGATAAAGCCTGTATGAGTAAATAGCACAGAAAGAGAGACTACATGATGGAGTCACATCAACGCTGACATGATTAATTTAGGACTCACCTGTAGAATTTTTCTTACTATATACCTCCTATTTCACCCTCTCAACCAGTTAATATCAGTAGAATTACTGCAGTTTTTTTATCTAAGAGAAAACAAGCTACGCTTTTTCAGAGTTGGAAGATCTAACAATATTTAAAAGCTCTGTTAATGTTTTTAAACACCTGAATGTATCTATCAGATTTTGTTTTCTTGATGTATTTGTTGTCCTTGATATCTGTCTTGTAACTTACTGTTTCAAGTAATGCTGTGGGACTTCACAAACTGATACTCTTCTGGGAAAAAAACAATACCAAAAAAGTAGGTACACATAAACACACTGAAAGAAACTGTATGCGTTAAGGCAAATTATTACTTCTTTCCTCTCGATAGCTGAAAGGGGTGATTCAGTATTAGAAAGGAGAATCCAGTTCTATTCTGAGGAAACAGAGTGAACTTCTCAGTTCATAAATGACAGACTTACTTACTGTTAGTTTCTCCTTTCAGATTGTCAGAAAATAGTAATAAAATATAGTGTCAAAGTTTTAATTTAACCCTTAACTATGTGGAGTAACTGAAACTGGACCATGTCTACAATAACAATAAATTATACTAACAATGACATCTGATCAGTAAGATAAACATTTTGGAAAATATAATACGTTACAGAAGATGCCTGAATGATTTTACTACCTGAAGAGTGCAGTATCAATCCCACAGGAAACTTCTGCTTTATTTTGAACTGATTATGAACAACTAATACGTTGTGGCTGTCAAACAGGGTAAACACTGGAATGTATTAGGCAAGTTATCTACATCCTGGTGATATGTAGAACATAGAGTTATCTATTAAATTTCATCTGTTCCTCAGTTAGACCTTAGTTGCAAACTAACGTGCTCAAGAACCAGGAGTATAAATTTAGGGCTGTTGCTGAAATGCTATTTAGAGTGACTTGAGAAATGAAAAGCCTATTTTTACAAGAAAAACTGGAAAAAAGTTACCTTGTTCAGACACACAATACAAGCTGAAAAATAACTCAGGGTTTAACACTAAGGAAAAAAAAAATCTGTACAAGTATAGAAGAATAATTGATTATGCACAAATTGACCATGCATAAACGTAGTATGTAAAGTAAAAGAGAAACTCTCGAAAAGTGCTGTCAACAGCGGGAAAAATAACCTCAGAAATTTTCAGGCTGTGCTTGGTCACATCATAGAAGAGGTCATTGGATGCCCCAGCTCCCTAGCACAGGACACAACTCCTTTCTGAGAATGCTGACCTGTCTCTCCATGATCAATTTACTTGCATATAACCTTTCTTTTATAAAACTGTTTATATCCTTCTTCATATCTTAAAATTGTTATGTTATTGCCATTTGTATCTTTAAAATGCTTGTATCTTTAAAATATGAAAGAGCCTTTACTCATTCTTTTTGCCCAGCATCAGAGGTTAGAGCAGCTCCTGGAGCCAGCATGAAGAAAAGGAACCCTCTGTCCTTAAAAACTATTATGAAGTCTTCAGGCCTGAGGAGCTATCCCACCAATGGGATGGGAAAGTGCAATGTTAAGTGTATTGCCTCTCCAACACCAAAGGTGGGGTTTAGGATCTAACTTGGCAAAGGAAAAAGTTATCTTTAGGTGTCTTATTTCCTCCTCAATGGGATGGCAGAGGGGGTTGTGGGATTTGCTGTAGGCATTATACTCTTCACCCTTAAAATTCAGAAAGACCTTCGCTCTTAATAGCAGGTTGATTTTAGAGGGCCTTCTGTATTTGACATCTCTCTGAGCAACTTAATGATCAATTGTGAAATTTAAGCTGTTGAAACCAGGCACACAACCAGTACGGGCAACTCAACAAAAGATGCGTAGATGAGGGAAAAGCTGTGGATATTGTCTACCTAGACTTTCAAAAAACATTTGACACTGTTCCCCATAGAATTCTCATGGAAAAACTGGCTGCTCATGGCCTGGATGAGCATATGATCTGCTGGAT
>JAVSBS010012294.1:20569-37141 GCA_033124195.1 Coracias cyanogaster
GTCAGATACTGGAATAGGCTGCCCAGGGAGGTGGTTGAGTCACCATCTCTGGATGTGTTTAAGGGTCATTTAGATGTGGTGTTGGGGGCTATGGTTTAGGGGACAACTTGATGCTGGGTAGATGGTTGGACTCGACAATCCCAAGGGTCTTTTCCAACTTGAATGATTGTATGATTCTATGAAAGGGTGTTATTATCCAGAATTACTAATTATACAGATTAGCATCTTATTTTACTCTCTTACTTTGCTTAAGTAAGAGCATAATGAGACTGAAGTTCTTGATGTCCAGTAAAATAAGGTGTTCCCCATTCATCAACTGCTTAGCTCTCATATGAAGGTCACATCTACAACTATAAGGGGATGAGAAATATTTTATGGAGGCTGAGATTAAAAGCAATTTGTCCTGCAGAATGACCTGGATTGGGTGAATAATCCTTGGATAGTTGAGATGCACTGAAAAAGAGGCAGCCTGGCTAAATTGTTTTGATACTGTCAGACTGATCTATAGACAAGCAATCCTTTGGGGTATAAAATAATGATTTTAACAAATTAATAATCTGGCTCTAGTTCGGAAGAGTAAAACATATTTTCTTCTGGAATCAAAAAGATTGGTCTGCAAAAGAAAACTCTTGTATTAATAAAGGCAAATTATTCCTCATTTTTAATTTCTTCTTCATTATTTTAAATGCTGAAGTTTCACTAATTTCTGAACTTCTTTTTGCTTCATTTGTGAAAGGTGGTATAAAATTGAGCTATCAAGTAAGTTTTCCAATCCTCAGACCAAAAGAATTTTGACCTATTTAAATCTTATTTCCTTGTTTGATTTTCTTTTTCCACAAGCACATTTGCTAATAAGATCTCCATCCCAACATCTAATTGTCTAAAACCAACATCAGCTCTCATTACCTGCTGATTTCAACGACTCTCTTGCATTTGTTTCTTACAGTTAGCATCTGTCCTGAGAGAACATAGTTGCTTACCCAGAATTTGAGAAACTCCTCCTGGGTGACCAACGTGCCTTCAGGTTTGCCGGGTGTGGAGCGCTCTGCTAGAGTACGGAGGACATTGACTCCCCTCATCCTTCTAACCCTCTGTCTCCACGCAAGTCTATGATGTCCACTTGCTCTTCATTCGCGGGCTGTGAGCCTCAGGCATGTGTTGTATTTCCCTGAGCACACCATCATGTGGCAGCCTGGAGCCACTACTGACTTCAGCTTTCCTCAAGATGCAAGAAAGCATCAGCGTCGGTCAGGTCAGGTCAGGTGCTGCTCTAACTTCATTGAAACGGCTTCGGTTTCTTCTTGGAGCTAAGCTGCCTACAAGAGGCTGTTATGGGATATGTTGCGATAAGAGGTACCTTTAAAAGAGAACTTGCTATTTACAGTAACACATCATTAAAGCTAGAGATTTCCTGGCCAGGATACCATCCAATCAATCTAGCTTATGCAGACTATAGGTACTGAGAAGATGCACATTAAAAATGTGGAGTCTCCCAGTAGAAAGAAGGCCAAACTATCCTGTACTCTGCCAGGTACAGGACAGTACTTTTCCACTGCCTGCAAAACTGAACTGTCAGGGAAGAAAATTACCAACAGTACTAAACACTCAACTAGTATCAACAATATCAGAAGTCAGGTAAAATGTATAAGGACTGTGTCTGAGAAGATGGAAAGATTTCTGAATTGTGGAAGAGCTCACAGAAAGAAAATTTGCAAGAAGCCTACAATAACATGACGAAATCACCACAGATTCTGTACATTCATGTGATCTTCAAGAAAAGTATGGTTTTAAAACCAAATAATAAGTATTTAAATTTAAAACCAATAAAAAGTATATCTTCAAAAACAGACATAAAATTTAAAAATAAAAAGAAATAAAAAGAATGTCCTATAAATTGAAAACTAAGAAAATTTAGTAAAATCAATATTTCTGTTTGGAACTGAAGAAGACTTACAAGCTGTTTTTGTTTTTGTTTTTGTTTTTTTATGGAGATGGCAGGAGGAGGGGAAGGTTATTCTTGGATTCTTTTATTAGTTCTTTCTGGAGAATTATATTTTTTTAAAATGCTCTCATTGACATAACACATTATGAAGCATTGTGCTGTGAAGTGTAACATCAGCTTGTATCAGTCACACTGCATTACTTTACATGCCTAGCCTAATGTGTCACTGCACAGTAACAGCAGAACCATCCTACATAACTGAAAGCAGCAATAGCTTGCAGATTAAAATATTGTAAAGTAATTTTTGTACTCATATACACTGCTTGTATAAACATGCTCCCAATTCTTAAAGGTAACACCATTTACTTGCAATTTCCCTAGGACAGCAGGAGGTTATGTGTAAAACAAAGGCCATCAGAAAACAGACCATCAATAAAATTATAGCAAAGGGAAGCATCTCCTGTGGGTAATTTAGAAATATCTACATATTGAAAAGCAGCTTTTTACTGTTCATACAATCCTCCAACAGTCAAATATTTAGGAGAAAAATTGCTGCTGTTATGGATAACTCTGTCTTCATTTTGCTTTGAAAATCTTATTTTCACAGAAGAGGAAGTATGCTTTTTCTGTAAATTTGTAGATATAAGGAGACTATTTTTGGGTTGACTAACCCTCTCTTCTGCTCTTCCTGAGCTCACAAGCTGAAACAGGGTTTATTTTTAGTTACAGTTTTACATCCTCACTCTACAGTAAAAGATTTCATCTAACCCTTTCGTAGATATGTGCTTTCAGATGCAGAGTAATTATTGTCTATGAAAACAAACTTCAGTATTTTATCAAGGTACCATTATAAAGATATCCGTATAGATATTCACATGCAATACTCTACTTCAGAATGAATAAACAAGAGTTAACAAAAGAAATTTTTTAAACAAAGGTAAGTTGGTGTCTTTTCTTTTAGGTGTGAGATTCTCTGATTTGAAGTTGGGTTACCTATTGAAACATTTGATAGTAATCCATGGCATAAGCAACGAAAAGCTGCTTCAAGATAATAACACCAGACAATTAGGTAAGGAATAATTTTTCAACGTGTCAATCATGTTCTTCAACAGGAAAACTATTTCTCAGTTTTTAAGACTTATGCTTTTTTTTTCATAAGTGAGGACTAAATATTGTTTTATAGAACATGGTTTTCAATAGCCTGATTTAAGCACAGAGCCATATAGAACTCTGTTTTATTTCCCTTTTCTGCTCAAGTTATTGTTTGTATATTTTTATTTAATAGTAGTCTTATTACGTACATCTTTTATTAATTTAAAACTGTAGTAAGGGTTCAAAAATACTTGTAGACCCATGGAATATTGCTCTCACTTGCAGTGGCTGAACATTTTGGTCCCATCTGCTCAGCTGAGTGACAGTAGAGCTGTTTTCACTGCTCATTGCTAGAGAAAATCCCAAATGTGCCTACTAAGAGCCATACATGCGCAATTAAATTGTTCTTGCTCTCAGAGTGTCATCAGCCCTCACCCATCCAACACTTTGCTCTGGGAGGGTTTTCAGGTTGGGCAGTTGTGCATTCTTTCCCCATTTTCTCAGAACAACTCCTCTTTTTGTGTAAGAGAAAATATGGCATTGACCATACTTGAATGAGATCAGAAGGAATTGATTCTTTCCTCTTTTTTCTTTTTGAAGCCCCTGTATGAAAACATGCACACAGTTCAACATAAAGCTGTCTTGGTCCTCTCTCTGTAAAAGCAAGGTGATAGTATTGCAGGTGTGAACTAAGTGTGTACTATCCTCAAATCATCCCCCTCTCCAGAAGACTGAACCCGCCTTGTGATTAGCAGAAGCAATTCTGTGTGCGATTCCTAAATCTTCCAATCCATTCAACAAGTTCAACCTAGCTGACATATACAATTTTTCTTACACTATTACATTTCACATTAATAAATATACACTCTTGCCTCCAAGGATCAGAGAACTGGGTAATTACTGTCAAGCATGTAAGAAAAAAATGAAACTTCCTCTATGCTCAGTTTACAGAAGCACAAAGGTTAAACTACGTTAACATGTACTTTTGGAAACAACATGTCTTCTGTGGCCTCCTCTGTGAGTGTATTGTAGCTGATTTTCACTACCATATGAGAACAACAAAGTCTTCTATTAATTTTAACTGGATTGTCAGGTAGTTTTCTTTTCCTATTGTACACCAGTTTTTCCATCTGCAGATATCAAAACAGTGTTTACAATAATTTCTAGCTTCAGTGGCAACTATTGAAAATGAACATAATCTCTTAATAAAATCTTACTGTATTCTCTGTTATAACTTTCAGTGTGAAACCAGTGCTTACAGTTTTTAAGCAGCTCTTCAACATCATATAATGAAGCACAAAAATTTAAATTAGATTCAATTTCCGTAAAAGTCACTTAGATTTTAATCACATATATTCATAACACTATTTAAGATCTTAAGATCTCATTATTAGGTGGTAGTTTATAAAAGATTGACTAAAACCTGAAAAGCTTTTACCTGCAATTTATTTACATGTGTATAACTTTGCAATATGATTTACAATGTATTTCAGCTAACTCTAGGAAAGACAAGTCAACGACCCTACCATTATCAACTTGTTCCTCCTAAAACCCATTCTTCATCCCCTGATTGCCACAACTATTTTATAACATTTTTAATTGAAAGAATCAGTAAGCAAGTTGGCGTTTGGTTTTTCTGGTTGTTGTTGTTTGGTTTTTTTTGTCCTACTGATTTTCAGAGAATATAGAAGACAAAGGACACTTAAAAGAACTGAAGTCCTGGCAAAAGCAACATCCCAAAGGAAGATTTATCTTACCCAAAACTTCACTTGCAAGACATTGAATCTCCCCACCTAACAGTCCTGCTCATTACACAGCCTAGATTAGATTTAAAAAAAAAAAAAAAAAAGATTTTCTGTTGCTCTTCATAGCTTGGAGCATCATTTAATCATGGAATGTGTACAAGTTAAAACACACTTCAGAGCCCTGGCAAACTCTTATTTCAGCAAATGAGCTTGCCTCCAAGGCAATAACTAATTAACAACCAGACACAACACTCCAGTAGCCAACCTTCATTTTTTTTGAAGCAAGTATACAATCCTCAAACTCTTAACCGTTAGTTAATCTTCTGTACTTTAGGACCTGACACTTAGGAGTTCATAGTTTGTTACTCACTGCAGTGACACTGGCAGCAAAATGACTGGGGCCATAGCCTGGTGGCAGTGTGAGCACCATTCCCGGGGTCCCACCTGCTGGGTGTCTAACTACAAGCCAATGCAAGAATTGCAATATCAGGCAAGTCAAAAGCATCACTGAACAAATTAGAAGGGCTGGTAACACTGCAGTGAGCCAAATATTGTCTCTGCTCAAAACTAGATCCTGTTTTCAGCATATCCAGGAGACATTATAGCCCCACAAAAGAAACTAACTCATAATTCATTGTTTCAATGTGTCTTACACCAGCTATAACACTTGACTGTACATTAAGACTGCCTGAGCTAAATTTTCCATTTTCTTTTATTGACTTGTTAAAAAAGCTGGGGTATATCAATATAACTATCATTATCACAAAAGTTTTACCTATAAATGCTAGCACAGCCATTAACAAACAAATGTTGGAAATTATTTGTTTACCATCCATATTACAATTCTATATTTTGAAAGCTGAGTTCAGCCCTGTGAGTGTAATATTGTGAAATAGTAAATACCAACAACACAGCTGTCAAAAAAAATTATTTGGAATTACTAATTTGATTAAAACAAACAAACAAACACACAAACATAACAACAAAAATACCCTGAAAAGAACCCCAAATCAGTCTTGAAGGTGGAATTAAAAGCACATTCCTATAATGATGACTGATCTGTTCAATTTTTACCTGGAAAACAGACGTAGGTCTATGTAGAAAATTATGATTTTTTCAAGTGTTCAGAGCAGTTGTCATCAAGATTCTCTGAGGAAATCTTGGGTGCAGTAGATATTTCTCCATAGACTCCAGTGAAGCAAAGACTTTGCCCACTATGTAACATATAAAACTAATACAGTCTCTTCTTTTAGTTTTTTTTTTTTAAATCAATTACTTAAAACTTTTCAGCTTTTTAGATATTCCTGGAAGTAGTACACCAAAACAAGGGTATAAGTTACATATGAATGCCTTGTGTATCCTTAGTAAAGCATTAATGATCTTAAAAGTAAGCAACAGGTGTTGAAAGCAAGAACAAGAGTTGAACCACAGTAAGGCTGCCTTTTCCAGTGCATGTGGCACAGCACAGCATTTCAGGGAAAAAAAGTCACTGTGTTACTTTTAGGGTATTTCAAAAGTATCAAATGACAGATCAATGTTACTATTGATTTTGCCTGAGATTTTAATTCTTCATAAAAAATAAAATTTAAAATGTCAACATAAGCATTTAAAAATGGTGCATTTCTAAAATGTGTTTTCTCCACTTTTCTACATAAACCCTTTTACTAGATCTTATCGGCAAGTACCTCCCTTCCTGACTTTATTATAGCTAAAATTGGCTCTATTTTAACTTTTATGTGGAATACCATCCTGCCAAGTTCATCCTAATGAAACAGTGCACTGTAACAATGCATTATGTATGAATATATAAAAATGCTTCATTATGCAATGACAAGCAAATCCATCTATACAAAATGAATGGAGATAATTAAGTAGTGAAAAGTACTGAATAAAAAGCACTTAATTTGTAAATATCAACTTTATATATAGGTTAATTCACAAATAAATGTAACAGATGCTGTTATGGCTATATGATTTTATTTCCCTGGAAACTAAAACAAATCTTTGTCTTTGTTTAAATGAACATTTAAAATGTGTACTTTTTTAAAAGTATTTTAAGGAGATACAAATGTTATTTTTCACAACTAATTCCATAGAAATTTGTAGCTCACTGAGTAGCAGTTTCAATAATCTTAACAGCAACATTAGAATTTAGCTCTATTGCAGTAATTCAGCCCTACTTACGAGTATAAACATGTATGAACTTGAGCAAGTTCATGATAGAATCACTGAAATGCTTGCTCTTCAGCTTTACTGTTCTATATGGAGGGTGGTGGGCTTGGTTTTTGCTTTTGTTCAGGTGTGGTACCATATTTAGTTAGATACCACAGTCTGCTTGAATGATAGACCAGGTAATAAGTGTTCTCACCCACATACACCTATTTGTTTCAGCTGAGTGGAACTCCTTGCTTGTGTGCTTGCAATACCATAGTGATGGCAACTATGATCCTGTGATAAGGATATTCACAGAGAGACATTTAGAATCCTTCTTGTCATATTCCTGACCAGGGCAAAGTAGGTCTGTAAGAGGAACAAGGAACAAAAATATTTCTGTCATTACTTGTGCACTGTTCTCACAATACAGGGAGAGCACAACAACTCACTGAGAAGCAAAGTGGGCTAAAGAAACCTGGCAACAGAGATATAAAGTTGGAATTCAGACAATCTTTTGGCTTTTCATTAAAACTAAACACAGAATTATTTTTCTGTTTTAGATAGGAGTATCCCATAATCCTATAAGCACTTGTATTGTAGACACTTGTTCTGAGAGCATAAACGATGGTACTGCTAAATATTTACTCATCTTTTCTTGCACTTTTTTTCATAGAGATAAATTATGGCTGGAGCAGCTGGAAACTTTAACTGATGAATTCTGTGATTAAAACAAGAACTGAGGTTGTGGCTGGCTTGGAAATACAGTTTATAATTTCTTCTGGTGCTTCAGCTGTCTCAATTGAAGTCACTACTGCTCCTGTGTAATTGGGTATTTCTATATGCACTAATTAGCAAACGAGCTCGCTGCTGTTGCCAGCCCAAGCACACAGTGTTGCAGGCACGCCTAACGAGCGGAGTTGTTAGGCAGTTTGTTCATTCACCAGGGCAGCCTTGGCATTCCTGTTACACGCTTCAGCATTTGATTATATCCAAAAGCAAGCATGTGTATGTACACATGGCAACAACATCTCCTCCTTTAACATACAGCTACTTCTCAGTATTCATGAAAAAATAAACATATTTTTTTTTAATCTGCAAATGTATTTATCTCGATTTTGTTTGCAGTTAATTAGATGTAGATAATGAGCAGTCCTGGTGAGTAGAACAGGTACACCTAGTGTTTTACTTTGTCATTTGTTCCAGAGCTTATTTGAGATTAGTTCCTCCACAGAGGCAAAATGCTACAAATGAACTCTTTTATTTGAAACTTTATTTGACCTCTTTGCTAATTAGTGCATATGAAAATGTCAGTTTACCCAGGGGCAGCAGTAACCCAACTAACAGTTGCTGAATTACCAGAAAATGTTACTGTATTTTTATTCCAATATTTTATTTGCAATAATTTCAGTGTATTTTTTACTGCATTTTTATTCTTTCCTCATTAATTCATAATAAATCAGGTGCCTCACTTTTTCCATCAATAGTTCATTAAAACAGTTTTTCCAACCAACGTGTCAAGTACTGTGATCTTAAGGTATCCTGGGTGACCACAGAGGACAGAATGATTTCTTTTATGCAGGCATAGCTTGCTGTCCCCTGAAAATATGTCCTAAAGAAGTTTGACAGTAATTTTCCAGATAGGGAAACATTTTTTCCCATAAAAAATTACATAACAGAGAGATAAGGTAGGCGCGAGCTTAAAAATATATGTAATTTAAATGCCTAGAAAAAATAGGTTGTATTGTAAAATCTTTCTCATTTGTATCACAATAACATTGCTACAAAAAGTGAATTTTGTATGGCACAATGCAGAATAAATACAAGAGGGCTGCTGCTGCACAGCCACAGGCAGGATGTTCCATTCCTTTCCCTTAACATTAGTGTAAAATGTAAATAACATTATTGAAAATTTAAAAATATTATACTATAGTCTTTTGTAGCAGTTATTTTAGCATAAACATTACATACAGGAAGCTTCCTGCAGTAAAGAATAGAAAATGCTGTGATAGCAACTACTATCATAGCAGATTTTTAATGGGTAATGACAAGCAACTATTGTTCTACCATAGTACTTCTGGTGAAGGCTTATAAGTGATGCCAATAATAGCCAATCCTCACCTTGGGAGAGAGAAATGTATTAAGTATTACCTGGAAAAGTTATTTTCAGTTACTTGCTATTAAAGATTGAGAGAAATGCTTCTGAAAATAAAATATTAGTTCAACATCGTTAGCATTTCACGGCATAACACACATACCTCGGAGACATATGGGCTTTTTCAGATACGTTCATTCATTTTGTTCAATTGCATGGTAATTTTTGTTGCTCAGACCTCATCATTAATATTGATACTGTCCAATTATATGAGTCATATTTGATTTTAACCTCACACATGAATGCTAGATATTTTATTACGAACTTTAAAGTTCCTTTTTTTCCCTGTTTGTTAAAAATGATCTCATGTATAAAACTAATTTCTCTGCCTATGCTCTACATTCCCAAATTAGATACTGTATTGTTTCATTTCCTTTCTTTTGCTTGCTTAATGGCAAACATTTTCTGCACAATTACAACACTGAATTCTGTATTTTTAAAAACAGAATTTTTATTGTCATTAGAGAATAATCATAACAGTTAGGAAAGTAGTCAGAGCATGCAATATTTAGAATTCACATCAGAAAATAGATTTATAACTTATACTCCATTGTTTTTTTTTTTTCTTGATTAATCTAATTAAAAACCTAACTACTTCAAGTGAAATACATTTACTAATTGATTTGGTTTTGCCTTCATTTTAGCACCCACTAGCTCAGAAATAGCACAGCACTATTTTGCAGAAGACCTTTCAGAAATTATATAGATTCTTTATTTTGAGGTTCCCAAATAAATGTTTTCTCCGGAGTTTTTTTACTAAACATGAATCTTGGGAGAAAAGTATTGTCCCAATATATTGTAGAAATAAGGCTTACTGGTGACATTTCAATAATTAGCTCTTTTTTTTCAGGCCATGTGGAAATACAGAACATAATCACTTCTAACCTGAACATCTTTCAGACAACAAAACTTGCTTAAAGATAATGATGTGCCTAAAATAGTGCACAAAGGCAGGCATTGAGCTGAGCACACCAAGTCTTCAACTGAATGCTTTAAAGCTGGAAAACAGCTGGAGTTGAATGAGAGTACTATCTTAGCAAGAGAAGAAATCCCTTCTACTCATATAAAGAATAATCAAGGAAATGCTCTGCTACAACCTGAAATGCTTCCAAAACATTTGAGGTAAGGTGATATACAGTCTGGCTGTGTGGCTTCCATCTCAGCAGGGCATTTAACTAAAGTGACCAGGGAAGGCCAAGAATCTGTTCACTAAAAAAAAAAATGCAAAGGCAGACTAGGTTACTGTGAATCCATTTCTAATACTCCAGATGGAGTTACTTGATTCAGTACATAGGAAGGGAGAAATAAAAACATTTACTATCCTACGCTACAGTAACAGAAGGAGGGATGGGAACTGACAAAACCTGATTGACCCCTCATCATGTGCAGTACTCAAAAAGAAGCAGTAAGTCCTTATCAATCTCCTCCAAAATCTTCCCAGCTTTGTAATAAAGGTGTGGTTGACTAGTCTTGAAAATGGTGAGAAATCCACATTCACAAGGCACCTTTTTTATTCCTCAGACAACCAAGTGCAAGGAGGTGTTACTCCTTTTCTTCCTTAAAACTGCACAGTTCCATGTTAATAAGGTTAAGGTAGTGTTTTTACTGTTTTTCCATCCCTGCAGAGAAGTAGTTTCATGGGAGCCATATGATTTCTCTGTATAGCAATAAATAACCTGAGCAGAAGATACTCTAAAGGAAATAATTTGTTAGTTCAGAAGTCACATTACTTAGGTTTGGGGTGTTTTTGTTAAATGTGCCTAACTTAACTTGAAATTTCATGTAAGATTCTCTCTTTTTTCCTTTCTCTTTTTTAATTCTCTAACTTTCATGAGATTGTATGATTACCCAATTATTTCTAATTTTTGTTGTTATATTTTTCTGATAACACTTTTTCAAAGATCATTACTGACCTCATATATGTGATCAAGCGTATTAAGATCTCAGTAAAAAATCTTTTATGTAGAATGAAAAAAAAATTGTCAATACAAAGGAAGACTGAAAGGATTGTAAAGTTTAGAGTGGCAGTCCACAGTTTACATTTTCTGCATTTCAAAGTAAAGACCTGAGGGCTAAAACATTTAAACATGCTAAAAATGGGAAACACCAAGTCAGACTTATAGTAGGTAGGAACTCTTAAAGAAAAATGGGGAAAGGATAGTTACATGGGCAATGAAATCTGGTCAAAAATTTTCAAAAATAGAATTGTCCATTCTGACTTTTTTATTGTAGCTCTAGGAAGCAGGATGTCTATATAGCTAGTAAATAATATGAGAGGTTGTTCTGTGAATCAAAGAAAGAACACGAGGTGATGAAGTATTACTAATCTTTAAACCATAAAAAACCTCCTACATACACTGATGATTTAATTCTGTTTATCTGAAGGCCAGGAGAAGGCTTTCTGTATCTAGATGTATTCATACAATGCAAATAAGAACATTACTGCAAATAAAGATGGAAAGCTGAAACAATGCCAAACCACTTCATAAAGTTGATTCCTTGCTTTCACTTACAAAATATTTCACATTAGCAATACAAAATATTGCCTGTGTGAAAATGTAGGTGCTTCCTTTCATCAAATATTCTATTCTATTTTTAGATAAAAAGAGGAAAAAATAAGTGGTAAGTGAACAAAAACTTTAACTAGTTCAGTACTTGTGCTAGATTCAGAAGTCTCATAAAGTCAATGTGCTTATCTGGAGCTTAGCTGAAGTATGTGAACTCCTGGTGTCTGAAAGACACGAACTCGTATGAGCTCTCAGATGCTGTTGCTGCTTGTCCCTTCTGAAAATGTTGCAAGCTTGAGCCACCACTGCTTTGCACCCTGTGTAACCACTTGTCCTTGAAAGCAAAAAAGGTGAAAAATGTTAAAGGATTACAGCATCTCAGCACCTTCATTCACACACAGGCACAGAAATGTATAATGAACAGTTCAGAGCTGCTCAGTCTGGTTCTCATAGCAGCAGCTTTGCTGATGTCTAGAAAACATCTGCCTTCCTCAAGGGCAATATGGCTACTGAAGGCAGCAGATGACCTGCCTTAAACAACTTCTTAGCTTAAGTCCAAAATATATGGGACTATTGAGCCTTTTGAAGTCTTAATTTGTCTAACTTCTGTCTTAATGATAAAGGTGAGCTATACACATGCTGTTCAGTTTTAGATTAGACATAGGTACAAAACTCTCATCATAAATCCAGAAAGTATATGAAAAAATACTAATCCAGAGTATCTGTAGGGACAGGTACGTTCTTTAAAAAGTGATATCAAAACTAAACCAAAGGCACTTCAGAAATTATTCCGCAGCTTACAACTTGATTCTGTAGCTGAACTCTAGCAGATACTTAAAAATTCAGAATTAAGATCGCACATGTAATTCCTCAAGGATTCACATGCTGTCAAAATTTCCTGTTGAAATGGCATTTTCATTCATGCTTTTGTTTAGTGGAATTGAATTTTGCACTTCTGTCCTTAAGAAAATAAAATACTGAGGAATAGAAGAGTATAAGAATGGCAAGAGAATAAAAATGTGGGGTTTTTAAATTTAAATAAAAACCAGGCAACATATAGTAATGACCTAATATACTACTCAAACTGATCACACTTATTTTCATCTGTACTTGTAGTATTCAGTTCAGTGCTTGCCAGCCCCATATTCTTTACTCATCTATTGATGCTATTAGATTCAATGAGATATACAATACATTTCAAAATGCTATTGTACCAAAATAAGGAAAATATTAGAAAGTTATTACTGGTGTGATGTTTTGTCATTGGTTTGTTTGTTGTTTTGGGCTTTTTAGTTACAAAATATATCATTTCATATCCTAAGTAGTGTCACCACTAGGAATGGGTTACGTACTACAAAATAGACAGGTGATAATGATAGTTGGATTTTGACTCATTTCCTGATTTTTCTAAGAATTATTTTATTCTGTAATCCTGAGATGTAATCCAGATGAATAAAATCATGTACATTTGAGTTAGCATTAGTTCTGTCAGATTAAATTACCATGTTAAAAAAGATGGATTTATTATGGAAGGGAGGTCTAAAAAGCTCTTCAAGTACAATCCACCTCAACAAATACCTTAGCACTCCGGAAGTCATTATTCCTTCTGGCTCAATGAACTACACAACTACATCAGGAAAATCAAAAGTACCAGCCTACCGTATTTTATGGCCTGAAATTAAAGTACAACATTTTTTCAGACATCACACGCCTTAGTCAAGTCTCTCAGAGTGAAAGAAAGATTTGGGTTTTTTACCTGTGCTTCTCGCAATCCAAGTGAGGACTTTCCCAGGATATTCTATAAGAAAGGGACAGGCTATTTGCTTTAAAAAGAATTTAGAGATGAAAACTCTAAGTGAAGATGGAAATTATCTTCTAGCCTAAAGTAGATGATTCTACATCTTAATCAGCAAAACTTTTGGCTGAATAAGATGTGATTTTTCACACCATTCATTCCATTTCTGCTCTTTGATTTCCTGATTATCTTTTTTTTCAGTGTACTGTTAAGAAAATTACTTCCATTTATAGGTACTTGATTCTTTTTCAGAGGTTGTACAAGAAATACAGGCAATTCACTAGGGCAAAGGACACAGTGTCATGAGAGGAAAAAACAGCCACAAGGAAAAAGTCAGTACCCACCGCTGCAGCCTATGCATGCAGCACCTGCCCCTGGAAGTACGTGTGATGCCTCCAGCTGCCACCCTGAAGTGGGCATCTGAAGAGCTAGTGCCATGGAGTATGAGCTCATTCATTTTATGACTTTAGCCCTGGAAACCTGATCTAGTAAATCAAAGAATATTTTTTCTGTTGACTTTACTGGCATCAGTTCAGAAATAAAGCTCACATGTCCTCTCATTTCCATTCGAAAAGTTAATTTTGCAGTCTTCAGCCAACCAAGAGATCAAGTGAGTGGAAAAATCCATTTCAAGGAAAAACTTGGACAGATAAAGATCCTCGGTAAAAAACTTAAATGACTGATGTCATTTAGACATTATAACATAGAAGTGGAAAATTTTGCAGACTCAAGATCCTAATTGTATTTCTTTTGTCAAGTGTCCCTCAAGATATAAAAAAAATAGCATAAAATTAATGAGGATGAAAACACTAGAATATGGTATCTTTCTTCTGAATAGTTGTATATAGTACTAGTTTAAAATTTTACAATACACAAGGTAAAAATACTTTCTTTAGCATTCACTGTATGTGAGAAACAGAGGCAGTAAAAAGTATAAAACTGGTCAGTTGCATGATTTTTAAATTCTGTTTTAAATCAATCCAAAGCTGAACATTAAAATCTGGGCACTGATTTCCATCAACTTTAATGAGAATTTCACCCAGTTATTTATCACTGGATGTTAACTGATGCCAAGGTTGTTTCTAAAAGAAGTGCAATATGTAGTGCTGTAAGTGTATTAGGCATACACAGAAAGAAACCAACACTACACTTCTGTGAATTTTCTGAAGGTGTTGCAGCTTGTCTGTTGTAGGCTATTTACAGACATTGTCCCTCAAAGGAAGAGAAAAATGTCTTCCATTAGATAAAATCACTCTCTTCTGACAACAGGGGTTTTAAAAAATGTTAGTGGTTAAATTATCCTAACTTATGGAATTGTTCCAGATGAAGATCTGTGCTTGAGGAAAATGGGACTTCCCAGGTATTTTCTAAATGTAAGTTTGCACACGAAAACAATGAGGGCTCTACATATTAATTAAACAATAGGCACACTTGCTTCAAAATCCAGCAAATGTCAAGGGTCCTAAAACCATATGCCAGTAAATAAGATTCATGAGAAATTAGTCAAACCAGAACATGTTTTCATAAGAATGTGCTCAACTGGACTTTATTCATTTGTAGTATCAACAAATACTTCATCTGCTGCTGCACAAAAAGAAATGTTAGCATGTCTAAATGAATCACAACAGATACAATCAATTTAATTTTTTAAGATTGTCTCAGAATTTTTGTTTGTTTTTGCTTTACAGTGCTTGTAAGCAGATGTTCTGTGACTAGATTAAATGAAAAAAAAATCTGTTTAAGTAAATTTATTAATGCTGCAGTTTCTCTGTATCTTCCTTTTCCTTCAAAAGACAGAACTGTCACATTGTGTACTGAAAGTTGTTTACCCACTGTTGAACAACAACAACAACAAATGTATGGGCTGTAGTTAGTAAGTTTCATATAGTTTCAGCATACTGGTTATCCTAAGTAATTGTGTCATGAGAGTTTCCTAAGCTTATCTTGTTAATTGTTGAGATATTTCTTCTAGAAAATGTCTATAATCTTTCTTGTATTGTCATACTGACTACTGAAGAGGCACTGGCAGATTTAAGAACGCTTTTTTATTCTCCTTAATGATTTAATCTTGATTTCTTGTATCTACAGTTAAGGTTGAGTGTTGTGATCACATATTTGGTGGGTTCTCTGCAGAATGACATTGAAATCATTGTGCTATTCAGCAGAGGTTATTTGTTATTATTTGTTATCTGATGGTTCCTGCTATCTGAGTCATTGAAATTAAGTAAAAAAAAAATGGAACAAGAATAGATTAGTAAAATAAATGAATTGTCCTTTCATCAGAAAAGAGGTCTTCAGAGGGAAACAAATGTTGTTTCTGATATCATAAGAATATGGGAAAAAATCATATAGGTCTGCAAGACATACAAGTAGAATTCTGCGGAAGAAAAATAAGGTTACATCTGCAAATGCAATAATTTTGTCAAACATGATGAAATTTCTTTTTCTTTCACTTTCCATTAGGCACAGCCAAGTTTAATAGCACTACCAGTGACACCAGACCTCGTTGTGACTGTCATGATTATCTTATATTTTATCCACTCGCATATGTTATTTTCTTGCTTCATACCACAGTTGTGGCTTATCATGTATTGTGTCATCCAGAAAATGGTTGCAAGCCCTTTCTCTAACTAAATGGAATTCATTTTTAAACAGTGTTCCCATTTTGTCAGTCTTCTGTAGCATGAGATAACCAGATTTATGCAGGTCGCTACTTTCTATAAGGAGAAAGAAAAACATTGATTACCCAGGTGACAATTCTATGTCAGTTCTAACAAAATGTTTCCACAGATCATAGAATCATAGGGGTTGAAAGGGACCTCTGGAGATCACCAAGTCCAACCCCCTTGCCATGTAGGACCATAGAACCTAGGCCAGGTTACAGAGGAATGCATCCAGATGGGTCTTGAAAGTCTCCAGAGAAGGAAATTTCACAACCTCCCTGGGGAGCCTGTTCCAGTGCTCTGTAACCCTCACAGTAAAGAAGTTCCTCCTCAGGTTGAGGTCAAACTTCCTGTGCTCTAACTTGCATTCTTTGCCCCTTGTCCTGTCACAGGGCACAAGTGAAAAGAGGTTGCCCCTTTCTTCTTGACACCCAGCCCTCATCTATTATACACATTAATTAGATCCCCTCTCAGTCTTCTCTTCTCCAGACTAAAAAGCCCCAGGTCTCTCAACCTTTCCTC